>VZTF01001870.1:112069-349444 GCA_013397755.1 Cnemophilus loriae | reverse complement strand
GAAGTCGTTCCCAAAATGTGCGAGGCGAGCTTGGGTGGGGTGTCAGACGCTTGTTTATTTTGTACTTCTTGGGAAGAGGTGGGGAACGGGGGTAGGGGGTCAATGCTTTTGTATCCCGTGCCCGGGATGTTTTTGGGGCAGAACGGTGTGTTTGACCGCAGGAGCGGTGGGGGGCAGCGGCAGGGAATTCTGCTGGAGTGTTTGCCTCAGCTTCGGGGTTAAAACAAAACAAGAGGCGAGTGTATTTGGGTGCAGAATACACACCCGGGCCAGACCCCGCCGAGTTCTTCGACCTCAGTTTTGTCTGATGGGTCTTTTCTTTCTTTTTTTTTTTTTTTCTCCTAGTTGGTGGAGTGTTTCTTGGTATGTTTGCAGAGCACTTCTTCGGAAGCATTTTGTTCTTTGCGATAGGTCTGGAAAAGCCTAGGTTGGACGTGCTGTTTTTTCCCCAGTTCTTTCATGTTAGGGACAAAAAAAAGAGCTCTTTTGGGGGGTGGGGAAGGAAGAAGGAAGAGGAAATGAAGGTTTAAGCATGTTTGTAGAGTCGAGTCTGTCTCGATTTGTTCAAGTAACACTGGGAGTGTGATTCGGTGGCTTTTAAGTACAAAACGTTTATGAACAAAAACTGGGGAGATTTAAACTTTGTAGGGAGGAAAGCGTTAAACTGATGGCCAGGGAACGTGGATCTGGGAGACGCTACCTACGTCCCCCTGCTTCAAACTAGTGGGGATGGAGGGAAGAAAAAAAGAAAACACTGGGGGAAAATACCCCTACAGTTTGCATGAATGATGCCACGTAAAATACCGGAGCGAGGAATTGTGCTCTGCAGACGATTTGTGGGCTGGCGAAAGCCTGAAGTGCCTGCTCGGTCCCGTGATATGACTCGCTCATTTCTGCAGGGCTCATCAGGTACAGGCTCTGCTTCCTTCCTGGGATGGTGCAGCTGGCATTTGATTTCCTCCATGGATGGGAGAGGAGGAGTCCTGTGCAGTTTTTTTCCCCGAGATGATTGCATTTTCTTTGGCCTTGCTGTACCCTGCCTCATTAGTAGGAACTGCATCTATATTTATTTACCATTATACCATGTCCCTTGGGAAGCGGGCTGTAGTTTGGAGTAGGTATATATGGATTTATCACTCCTAACATTTTTTTCCTCCCGTCATGCTAAGACCAAATCTGTCAACAGCAGAGGACAAACTTAATTTATTTCTGTGTTTTGCATCTCCCTTTTTACCATTTCTTTTCCAAATTGCTAGGGAAACAGAGGTGTTTCCGAGATGGAGAGAGGGGAGAAGGAAGAAAGGGATGGGAAGTGTTGTCTGTGCAGGGATGCATTTGTGTTCTGCATGTCCGGGGAGCACCGGGCTCGGGAAGGGCAGGGTTTGTTCCTGCATGTGAAAACTGGGCTTTGGGAATGCTCTTTTCTCCTTATGTGAAGATTATTCTTTAGCCCCGTGACAGCCACAACTTTTTCTGTCTGGTTGACAGAATTACCCGACGAGCCTGGGCAGGAGGCTGGGAACAAGGAACTTGTGTTTCACTTCACGCTGCCTGTTCTTCCTTCCCTCGTTCCCTCAGCACCACAGCAAGCACCAGAACAGGCATCAGCGTTTTTAGTCCTGTGTCATCCCACTGTTCCGAGCAGGTCTGGACGACATTGTGGTATGCAGGCTGCCAGCTGGGTTACAGGAATGCTACCCTAGGTGAAACGGCAGGATTTTTAAGGAGGGGTAAGGAAATCTGGGAGAAGATCTTGTGTGGATGAGGCCTGGTTATCTCTAGAACTGCTTCACTGAGCAATTCCCTGGGTATGTTGACCTTTCTGGACAGCATGCATCTCTCTAGCGTTGTGATTCTGATAATTCCATGGAATCAGTAGCCGGTGTCAGCTGCAGGAAGCTTATTTTTAAGGCAGTTTCTGTGTGGGACTTACTGGTCTCTTACAAAGGGATGTTAAAAGTTCATGGCTGTGCAGTGTTTTGAAAACGAAATTATTGTGAAGTGTTTACTTTATAGTGATAATCCATAGGTTCATGGAAGTGTTTGGAATGTTTTTTCCTTGCTGTCTGGATTTGGGAAAACAGTGGGGCTCTGACGTTCATTTTAAAAACTAATTTACTTTTTAATAAAAGCCATTTTTATTAAGCATGACTATCAGGAATTGTTCTGTCGTTAACTTTTGGGACTGCTCTTTTTGTGTTGTGTGTCAGCGGAGCAGGGGTGAAATTTGGGTCTTTGGGTGGGGAATTGGGAGAGTTAATGGAACTAAACAATGAGAAAGGAGGAAGCTGTACTGTTCCTTGTACCAAGGGATCTGGGAAGGTGTTAGGTTGTATATGTTAGAAAATAAATGAATTTTCAGGAAGCAACAGCACATTTTAGTCTAAAGAAAGCAACCTGTGCTTCACAGTGATTCTGTGCAGAGCTTTTAAGGACATTACAGAATGACAGGCTACAGTATTGGCATCTGTAGCAAATCTTTTTCATCTGCACAGTTTTAGAATTTGAAATCAAAATACTGTCAGCTTAAAAATCTTACTGCAAAAAAAAAAGATGCCTTTGTTCCTCCTGTCAATAACTTCATGCAGCTTTGATTCTAAAGTCCCCGAAGTTGATTTCACGTTATGCTGATTTTAACAGTGGTGGGATTGGATTCTGCATACATGTCCTTGTGGGATTGGGCTTTAATTATACCTATGCTGATAATATGATCTTGTGGGTTATCAATGCAGTGAGACCAATACCGTGATTACAGCGGGATTTTTAGGACATAATGAGGAGAATTTGATTTTTTTGGGGAGGGTGGGGAGGACTAACTCGTAACCCTAGAGCTGGTTTTATTTGTAGGGTTAGTAATAACCTGTATTTTAGCGTTCTAATACTCCCGTATTGACTAAAGCTCTCTTGTAACTCGTATTAAATTAGGATGGCTGGGTGGCAAAGTGTGCTAAGAGTTTGTATTTGAGCACTCAGTCATGCAAACGGATCGTGTGGTAGCTGTGAATACGATTCCCAGGGTTAATGCTAAAGATAAGTGTTTTGACAAATGCTTTTAATTTGGGGAACAATGCAAGCAAGAATGACAGGATATGAAAAGAAAGTGCTATTTTTCGTCTCGCAGGTGGCAAACCAAGGTGTAGAGGGATCGACTTGCCCAGGTTCCTACGGGGAGTCTGCGGCAGAACTCGCAATCAGTCTGTGATCTCAAGGGTTTGTCAGGGCTTTAATCAGTTTTTCTTCCTCCCCTCATTAATTGGCTAACTTTGACATTTTGAAAATAACATCTAGAGATTATTTCTCTTTTCTCCAGTTTCAAACTTTATTGCCTGAAGTTTTTTTTTTCTATTATCAGTCAAGCCTTGAAAACACACGGTTGGAAAACTTGATCTGAGCAGCACCTCCCTGACATATGATACTATCTCCAAACAGCCCCTGACAAGTGAACCCTCTCATTGAAATCATGTGAGGAATTTTATTACTCAACTCTGAAGATCTTCTGGGGGAAAGGAGGTTGCAAACTATTAACTATGTGGTCTTCGTTGCAAGTTGGCACATAATATGTTCTTATGTATTTGAGGCTGTCATGTGGTCCACAGCCAGAAGTAGAGAATCAGCTCTGTAGTTGCTGACCAATTGAAAATTTCATCTTGTCACTGTGAGAAACACATTTATTTTTGTGTTGTGCCTGCAGATTTCAAGTGAATATATCTCTTTCTTTAAACATGCTCTTGGTTATTATATCCTTCCCCTCTGGACTGGCGCTTACACAGCGTTAGCCTGTGGTCATATGAGCACGTGGAGAAGCTTTTATCCTTGATAACCTTAAAAAGTCTGTTGGGTTTGGGAAGCTCCTGTTCTTTGCTGTGGCAGTTGAGTTTGACAGAGGCTTGTTGTTGGTGCAGGCTCCCTGGGTGACACTGCTGAGCGCAGGGCTCGTGTCACAGTCCCGGAGCCGCTGCTGTGACAATTACAGTGTCGTAAAGCCCAGCCTAACCAGGGCCCATCGATTTATGGCCGTAGCTCCTATGGTGGCCGGTGCAGCGCGGCTCCAGTGGCTCCCACTCGATCGTTCTGGCCGAGCCACTGCCCTCCTTTGCTGTTCCATGACACAACAATACTTTGTACCTCCGTTTGGAAATCTCCAGAAGTGCTTGTCAGAGGCATTGGTGTTTTACAAATGGAGAAAACGAGGCACAAGGGCTGAGTGACTCACGTCAGGTCACGGGGCTGAGGCAGTGGCACTTCAGCACAGGTGTCTCTGCCCCATCTGTTGCACTTTCCACCTGTGATATGTTGATATACAGTAACCTTATACGGAGTTTATTGGCTGGTCATCTGATGTGGTTATTAAGAATATGTAAGTTGAGAGAGTTTTTTTTTATGGTGATGGGAGGATTTCCCACTGACTTCTGTGGCTCGACACTTCTCATCCTTATTTATTCTGTTATTTTTCTTGCTTTTAAATCCATTATATTCCACCTCCCATCAGGTTAAAAGCAAACTTTCTCCCAAGACTGTGAGGGATGCCCCTCCCAAGACTGTGAGGGATGCCCTTCTTTCTTGCACTGCTTTTCTTCTGCTTCATTTAATAGGATTTTTTCAGTGTTGGACTTCAGATCTATCTCAGGAATGCACAGGCGTGTTCGTCATTTGTTTTTCTTCAGCCTCATGTTGATGCAGACACCAGCAGGTGTCAAATGATTGCTGTTTTAATGTGCTTTATTAAGAATTAAAAGTAATAATCTATAACTGGTTATGTTCCCTATGTGGAGATTTCCCTTTCCCAGTTCTAAATCAAAGCTGCAGGCAGAGTCTGAAGTTAAAGTCTGCTCTTAAAACTGGGAGCTGCCATAGTGCTCCTGACAGAGTGTGCTCTGCTTCATCTTCCTGTGCAGCCAGCCAGGAGCTGTGGAAGGTCAGTTCACTTTTTCCTACAGAATTCCACTCTGAACGTTCACTTCATCATTTCATCTTGGTTTCAGTGCAATTACCAGCCTGAAACTTATTACCGAGCAGAGCCCTTCCAGCAGGTTGTACATGAATACTCCTAAATCACTTCTGTAATATGGCTTGACAAAGATCCCACTTCGTGTGTGTGTCCATGGAATGCTGGCAGGGAGTGCTTCCAGTCTCCATTTGCCCAATGGGTGGAGTGTTGCTTCCAGGGAAGAGTTTCTTCTAGCCTGAGGAAAGAAATTTTAACACCTGCCTCATGCATAGAGGTGGCATTTTTTTGTTCTCCGTGTGTACAAGATGACTTTTTAAGCTTTATTAAATTTATGTGAACGCCATTCACTGCTGTGGTGGTAGATGAGATCTTAACGTTGGGTTAAGGAAGGAATTTACAAGCCAGGCATAAAGATTCTATTAATTGTGTTTGGCTCTGCCCCTAGTTGAATCTTGCTTGCCCTGAGTTCCTGGTATTGGTCCTCTCCCCAGTTTTGAACTTAATATTTGAGAAGCCTTTTTTTCTTCACTTCGTTGGAATTTTTAAGTTCAGCAGCAGGATAACTACCACTGAAACAATAGTGTAGGCTACTCTTTCAGTGGCCTTGTGAACAGCCAGTTTTGTTCTTCTGATAAGGCCTTGCCCTATCAATTGGGAAGTGCAGCATATAGTCATTTCCTGCACTTCGAGCTGCCTGTTCCTTCTGAGCTCCGAGGGAAGCACTGAATCTGCTTTTTGTTCTTGCCGTGGCAGTGTAATACTGATGGCAGCAGAAAGCAGTTAGTTAGTTCATCAAATACAAGCGCTGTTCCTGCTTGGATATTTATTCTGACCTTTACTTTGGACAGTTTCTCTGCCGTGATCAGATTCTCTGATTACAATGTCAGCTTTCACCAGAAATCTCTTTGTGATTTAACTGGCAGCGTTTGGGGGTTTCAGCAGCAGCTCTGACATGGAAGTGGTGCTCGAGTGTTGGAAAGTTCTTCCTGGCGATGAAATTTCCTTTCTAGGCTCTGCCATAGGTTTTATTTTGTGACCCAGGGCAAACTTTTTGACTTGCCCGTGTTAGAGTGTGGAATATGGAAATAATCCCTTCAGGGCTGTCAAGATGCTTTTATGTTTAAGAAGTACGTGGAGATTCTTGGCTGGCCGTTAATGGGTGCTGCTGCTCTTGGGAGTGTAAACCTGGGCGTCAGAGGTGCAGTTACCCAGAATGTGAACTAGGTATTTAAGCTAATACTGATTTTTCATGGCCCAGGTGGGAGGGGTGAGTAGCTGATCAGAGTTTTCCCAACTAAATTGTCTTCCACGTGATTTCCAGACGTCTCCCTGTTTGTGTTTCATGGGAGCTCCATCTGTTTGGTGGAGTGGTGCTGTTTAGTGATAAGTCTGAAAAAGAGGGAACTTGCTGAACTTGAAACTTACTCCTCCCTCTTTAATTTCCTGGTCCACAGAAGTTGAGTGATGTTAACATATTGGAGATTCATAAAATTTAAGGCGAGAACAGATAATTAAATTGCCTTCCCTGATATGTTTTATATGCTTTGTATCACAGGCCTTTAAATTTTAATCATTTACTCTGAAACTGAGACCAGTAAATGATGTTTGGCTAAAAACAATTTGAAAGCTTTCCAGCCCTGAGTGTCCATCACTGGTAATTTCAGGCTCATCACTTCTCTTGGTAGTTATAAGTGGCTGATTTCTAATTTGAATTAGTCTAAGTTCTGCCGCTGGTTCTTGTTAGGATTTTCCTGACAAGATTACAGCCCTTTAGTATCCAGGACTTTCTTGCCATGAAGGTACTTACACTCTGTAATCAAGTTACTTGATAGATAAGGAAACAGAGTTGAGCTTTTAAGTCTCACTCTGAGGCATTTTCTCCAGCACTCAGATCGTCCAGTGATTCTTCATGGTCTCCGTTTATTTTTAACATTGTGGAGACCAAAAAGGTGCCTGTTCCAGCCTGTGCCTGATCCATACCAAATTCCGAGGTGCCTTTAGCCCTTTCTGCTGCACAGCCATCGAAAAGGTTCCCAGGAGCCCTTTTCCATGGGGAAATCCTGTTCATGAGCCTCGCTGCCCCAGCATTGACATTCTTTACTCAAGTAAAGTCTGCCATTTAGTAGTTACAGTCTGCATTTTTTAGATTATAAATTAGCCTTTGTATTCTGCTGGGTTTGGCTTTCCTGAGCTAACTTAGGGCAGGTTTTCGGCCTCCTTTCTCCTGCTGTCCTTTCCTCCTAATAATGTCCTGTTGTGCTACAGTCCTGGTGTCACTCACAGATTTTTATCTGCAGTGATAAAAATGTTGAACTGCATCAGACCTTAAATTTAGTGACAAAAAAAAAAAATTAGCATGATGCAATCCCAGGAAGTAGATTAAGAACTGGCTGACTGACAGCTCTCGGATACGGAGCAGCCGATGTGGGTTTCCACCAGAACCAGAGTACGCTCTGTGTGTGTGCTTGACTCTGCTCAACTGCATTTGTAATCTCAAAAGAACAAAGTTAGTCCTTTATCAAGACACTTGCCATTAAAACGTGCTGACTGGCACCACCGGTGTCCTTGTTCTCGTAATTCTTTACTGGGAAAACACAGATTTTGCTTTTCCTGTTCTTTGCCTGGATGGATACCCAGCTTACAGCTTTGCAGATTTGCTGCATCCCCTTGCTGAGCATTGGCAAGCTAGGAACATCCACCTGGGGTGAAAGGCCTCTTTGGTGCATGGGTTTTAGGCTGAGTTAGATGTTTTCCTTCTAGTGGATTTGCTGGGAATCATCTTTTATCTCTGGCGAATTAGAAGGTGCTTCATGTGACAAGTCCCAGTCTAACAGAACACTGTCCCCAGTACTCTCAGTTGTTTTCCCTTCCACTGGAAAGTTACTGGCTCTTAAGTTTATTTACTGTATTTTTATATCTTGAGTCTTGCACTTTGGCCGTTAAGAGAAGCATCCCCAGGGCCTTTTGTTTCTGGATGTCCTCAAGTGTAAAATGGCAGCGCTTTTGGGGCGGTTGTGTTGCATCTGCTGCCAGGTCCCTTGGCATTCTGGAAGTGATGAACTTCCAACCTTTACAAGCGGCTACTTCTGCAGACACTCGTGAATTACCCTTCAGTTCATGGGCATTATTCTCATAAATACTGGTGTCACTCTTCTGTCACACTCAAGTAAATTCTGATTTATTCATAGCACTGTGCCTTCTTGCTTTTTGTTAAAAATGCAGCTGCCTTCGCTTGCTGGCTGTTCCCTTGAATTTCCCTTTTCCTGTCCCAAACTGATTTAGCTTTTACTCCTTTGGTGTTGCAGCTGTAATCAGCAGTGCACAGGAATGTTGTCGTCTGCAGGAGAGGCAGTATTTTTGCCATGGGTTTTTAGGGTCCTGGATAATACGGAATCTTGAAACCAAAACTCTTTTAAATACCACTAACAGGAAGAAGTCAAGTGTCTGGTGCTTTAGGTTGGTTTTTTTTTCAGGTTGTGTGTTTTTAAGGATTTGCTCCCTGAGAAAGTCCCTATTTTGAAACCTGCAAATTCCAGGCAGATAAATTGCAAGGAGGTTGGGCGAGTATCTGAAGTTTGGGATGTCTGCTTCCTTTCTGGCTATCGGGTGGGAAGCTGGCCACAGTGATAGGCTTTGAGGAGAGATTGGGAACGGGGAAGAAAGGGGAGAGCGCTGAGGCTGGGATCTTGGAGGCTGGGAAACACTGGAAGAAGCTGCGCCATTTGTGCTCCTGCACTCCGAGGTGTGGAAGTGCAAGGCGAGTGATAGGGACTCAAAACTGTGGAGTTTTGGTGGACATGGATATTTTGTGTCATGGCACCTCTGAGCTGAGCCAGCGGCTCTCCTGCCTCCTGGTTAAATCAGGATCTGATTTTCCTGCTCCTCTGCTGTCTTCTTGCAGGAGTTGTTTATTGACTGAAATTGTTTCCATATGGCTGCAATGTAGAGCTTGATTACATTAAACGTGGTGCTTTCCTGTGGCATTGCAGTGCTATGGAAAGATCATCCCTCTCTCTCCCCTTCCAACCTCCCCTTCCTCCATAAAACCTTGGGCTTGGAACATGGAACTTGTTCAGGTATTATCTTCCTTCCCCTCTGAGGCTTGTAAAACCGGAAAACTGGGATCCAGCTCTTTTTTGGGTCGTTGTATTTGATTGCTTAGGTGGGTTACCTTGGCGTATAAATGGCTCATAAAATAGTTAAAATGAAGATTAAAGTGGCTGCAGCTTGAGAGCAGTGCTGGAGCTGGGCCTCCAGGGTGTTAAACACTGAACAAGCAGAAAAGAGTCTCTGCTTCCGAAGAGGTTTGGGACAGTCCATTTGGATTGTATTGTTGACACTAATGATCAATTTAAATGCTGCTCCAGGAAGGTGTTAAAATTCCTGTACTCTGGATGCTGGAAGGCCAGATTCCCTGCTTATCTGGAGCCCGGAGGCTGTGTCCAGTTTGTGGGAAACAGATCTGTTTAATGGCAAATGGATGCGTCTGTATCTTTGATAAGAATAAAAGCTAATTGTTGGCTAAGTTGGCAGATAAAACCAGCAGTGAAGCATCTCTGCTTTCTCTTTGTAATTACGCCTAAACTTGAGTTTATAACCTGAATTCAAAATTTGGTTTTTTGTTAAAAAATGTTTCCTATTTAAATAGGTTAAAATACATAAGTGCCTTTTTCTAAAGCCTAAGCCTTTTGCTGTAATGCCTCTTTTTCTTGTGAAGGACTCCAGCAGAACCTGGGCATTGTATTTCTACTGCCAATATCTCAAATCAAGTCAAACCAGTGGAGTGATGGTTGTCACTCTTGGCTGAGCACATGGAACCAGAATGTGATGAAGCAGTAAACCTGGTTTTTGACAGAAGTAGCCTCCTCTGCATGTGCATAGAGAATATTTCCTTTATTTCTGGGTATTCAGATAGTTCATACCACAGCCTATTTAATTCAAAACTGAGAAACCATTTGGGAGCTGTAAATGCCGAAATACTTGTTTTCCTCCCCTAACATAAGGTGGAAAAAAGAACAATGGGGGAGGAGATTCACTAATACTGAAATCTTTCCGTGGAGGACGCAGCAAGGTTCAATTCATTTAATAAAGACAATTCATTTGTTTTCACTAAAGCATTTTAAAATGCAAACCATGTTTCTGTAACCCTTTTATGCATCCTGCACCTATGATGTATCATTCAAGATTAATAAAACTGTAATACATAAAAGCTGGCATTTTAAAATTGTTTTATAAACAGTCTGGCTAATAACCCAGGGTGGAAACTGGAATGCAAGTATGCTGCTCTTCAGGCCCTTTGCCTGGCTGGAGGATGAAGCTCCAGTTTTGTTTTTTTAATTTAATGGAAAATGAAAGCTTTAAGGGAAGATTTAAGCCCCGACCACGGGGTGTCCAGTGATGTTCAGGGTGGTGTTGGTCACTCCGAGGTGTCCGTGGCTCAGAGAAAGGCTCGATGAATGTCCCTCAATAAATGTCCCTCTTACTTTAGAGGTGTCTGACTTGTGAGCTGGCAGGTGAAAGGGAGACAGTGACCGTGGAGTTGTCGTGGCCATCTCCTCTGCTTGTCCTTAAAGGAATTGCTGCTGTCCAGTGCTTGGGGCAGAGGATGTGGGCACTTTTTCCAGCTGGGACATCACAAGTCTTAAAACGGTGGGAGCTGCCTCCCTTTAAGCCCACACTGAGACACCACGCTTAGGGAGGGTGGATTTAAACCCTTCCATTCTGCTTTGTGTTTCAACGCTGCTGCTTGTCCAGGATTTCCAATACCAGGAAGAATTTCCTCATGGAAAGGGCTCTCAGGCATTGGAGGGGCTGCCCAGGGAGGTTTGGAGTCCCCATCCCTGGATGTGTACGAGGAAGGCCTGGATGTGGCACTCAGAGCTCTGGGCTGGTGACGAGGTGGGGATTGGTCCCAGGTTGGACTTGATGGTCTCAGAGATCTTTTCCAACGCAAATGATTCTGGGATTTTTTTGGGTTTTTGTGGATCATTTGATAGATGGCTTGTACACATCGTGAGGAGAGAACTTCTCACGAAAGGCTGGGGATCCTGCAGCTGGATGCCTGCAGATCCTGATTTATCTTGAAAAGCTCTCTACTCCCTCCCTATGTTGCAAAACACTGTGGGAAAAGTAGGCTGGAGAAACCTTAATTTTCTTCTGTCCCTCACACAACCCACTGTCTGCGTGGGAGCAGAAATTAAGACAAGGACATTTAATTTTAAGTGTTGTCATCTTCACAGAAAGTCACAATTTATCTTTCCTTCTCCCTGTCACAGAGCTTGTCTGTGCTGCCTCTCACACATCAGAGCTGCTTGCTGCTTCTTACCCACTGCATGACCAGCTAAAACAAAAATGAAACTTCACTGCTTTGGGCCCCTCCAGAGCTGCCTTCAAGGAGCAGCTTTACGCTAATGAAGTTTAGTTGGTTTTGCCGGTTACTTTTCAGTGATTTCCAGAGCTGCTGAAACACAATGAGTTGATGAACACTCTCTTGTGTATTTTGTATGAGCTCAGATACTTGAATATGGAATAGATGAGTACTAAGTATCTGCAATTTCCATTAAATTTCGGTATCTTTAAGGGATGAGTCCTTAAAACAAGCTCTTACTGACGTTGGAGGCGGTGGGATTGCTCTCTGTTGGCTCTCACAAGAACTGAACTGGAACTATATTGTGGGTATTTTGTTTTTAATTAGCAGATCACTGAGTTCTAGGTCCTTTCATATTTAAGAATAATTAATTCTCCATTGTTTTTCCTTCTGACAGACTTTTACTGTCAGCCTTCCAGAGGAGACATTGGCCCTCCCTCCAGTTATTTGACAAAATTTACCGTGAGCAGCCTTCCCCCCACACCTCATGGCAGAAATTTGCCTCTGGTGTCCTCTTGGATGCTGCTTCCCAGCTTTGCTTTATGCTCTCCATCCCTTCCAGGTAAAACCTGCACAAGAATGGGATTGAAACACTTAAACTCCCCTTGGCCACTCCTGAAAAATTCCACAGCGCTGGCCTTCCAGTGAGCAGCGTGTGTTAAATGTCCTGCAAATCACTGGATGAAGAGGATGATCCTTCAGTTTTCTTCTAATGAGAATGACTTCTGAGAAGGCTGCAGGCTCAGGGCCATGCTGCCATTGCAGTATTATCAGTACGTTTTGGCTGCAACTGTGATTTCTTTTTTCTTTAATATTAAAGGGAGGAGTTATGACTTCTGAGCTATAATTGTGTGGAGACATTACTTGGGCAGACCTCCTAAACTCTCCTGCATTAATTTGGATGTGCTGGATACAAGCTCTGGGCTCTTACAGCCGCTGAGGAGAGTCTTGGACCGTGACTGGTGTTTGCAGAAAGCAGAGAACTTGCAAGTTATGTGTTTTGATGCTGCACCTCGAGTTTCTCTTGCCTGTTTTCCCTGCTGCTGTTGATGGTCTTTTCTTTTGTATCCATTCCTGTGCCATTTGCAGTCACAGTTCCCAGTTCTAAACTTAGCTTAAACCCAGTTTTGACTTAACTTTTCAGTTTTGGCCTTAGTCAGCCACCAGGCAAAAGTGATTTAGCAACGTTCTCTCGGGTTTCAGGAACCACCCTGCTGGGCCATCCCTACCCCACGGCTCTGAGACTGCTGGGCTTCGTAGGAAGATGTATTTTTGTAGTCCAGTCATTACCCCAGGACCAGCCTGAATCCAGGTGGAGCATCATGTTCCTGCACAGTTATTTTTGGAGCAAGTTGCACTGGAAAATTGCAGTTAAAGGCGGGGTTAGACTGGACAAGCTTGAGAGGTGCTGTCCAGCCTCTGCAGTTCTGTGGTATGTGCAGAGGGGGAAATGAAACTGATCATTTTCATGGAGATGCATCCTTGTGCTTTTCATCCTGTCCCCTGTTCTCCCTCTCACCTTATTTTTGAAAAGTGGAGCTTTTAAAGTGTTTTACTGTAGTTCTTAAAGACATGCAATTCTTACTGGATTGAACACTGTGGCTGGCGCAGGGGAGACTTCGAATGCAGTTGTTTAATTGGCATTTTACATGGCAGACTTCGAAACTGGAGATTCAGCGAGGCTCCTGCTTTGCTGCTCTTTTTCTGCAGGGCAGCAAAGGTGCAAAAATAACGAGTTACGTCCTGAGAGTGTTGCCTGGAGCTGGCTCTGAGCTGCACCACCACAGGGTTATGCAGGTTTGTACCTCTACGTTTGGGCAGCTATAAAGTAATGTTTATGCAGGATTTGCAAAACTCAGCATAGGGACCAAGCTCAGTTAAAACCAGGTGTAAGAAATGTGCTTTTGGGGTCAGATCAGAAGTTTGCCTTGTCTCTGGCACAAGGCTGGATGATGCAGTGGTGGATGCTGAGGAGAGCCTGGAAGAACAAGGCAAACATTTGACCCCTTCCCAGCACATCCTTGCAGACATCCTCACTGTGTGCTGCAGGTGTTCTGGGTATCCTCTGTATCCCCCTTTTCCACCCAAAGAGAGGTCCTGAGCCTTGTCCATTGCCGTGTTTTTCCCATGCTGAATGTCCCATACCTGGAGGCCAGGTAGCCCTTGTGAAGGCAGGTGCTGTTAGTTCAGTTCCTAGTGAGCAAATGTCCTTAATTTCTAATTTATGTCACTTTTTTTGTTGGTTCGTTAGTTTCAGTCTTTTTTGTTTGTTTGTTTGTTTTCAATCCCTGTTCAGTCCTGTGCCACTTTAAGCTTGAACAAATACAATATTTAAACTCTGAGAGCTGCATAGTGACTCCTTCCCATTCCCCTCGTCAGCAGTGTGTTCACAGGGCTGTTCAGTAACTCTCCTGCTTGGAATCAGTTGGGAGAACATGGACCTCTGTAGCTTCATGATCTGACTGGAATAGGGAATAGTTTTGCTGGAAGTGATTCAGGGAGCATTCAAAGTTCTGAGCCAGCAGGACCCTGCAAGTGCTCACCCCTGCCAGGGAGGGAGGGCAGGACACAGCTTGGATTTCTGGTGGGCCTGCATCCAGAAAAACACACCTGGCTGTGTCCAGAGTGGCACAAACCCTGCGGAACGAGGGCAGGGAATGGTTTCTCTCCATTTTGGGCACTCTCCAAACATCTCTGGGACTCTCAGTTACTGTTTAACTGCGGCTCTGTGTACTCTTCATACAGAGGGACTAAGTCTGCTGTCATTTAGAAAATGCAGGTTTTTTCTGACTTGTCAGTGCCTTTTTGGTGTGGTGTGATTGCTATTTGCCTGTCATTTCTCTAACTTGTAAAGCTGTCTCCCGTGTATGCAGTTTTATATCCCATTAGCTCACTCTTTCTCATCTTATCACACAGCACTGTAATCAGCTGTCCTCTTTCTATCCCCAAATACTGGCTTTAAATACTGTTTTCTAAAAATCTTCCTCCTAAAAAATGCCCCTCTCTGACACTTTCTTTGCGTACAGTGATATATGTAAGACTTGGAATTTCATATTTATTTTATTGTAATTTTTTTTCTAGATAATATATTTGATAGTTGCACCTTTTGGAGCCTCCTAATTTACCTAAAAGGTTACTTTTTATAGGGGATCTGTGAACACACTCTTTCAAGTGCTGTACAACAGTGGTGATTCTTTAGTGGGGGGAAAGGAGCTGAAAGCAAAGGAAGTTCTGTGAGTTGCATCACTGAAAGCACAAGGGTTAATGGTTTTTTTTTGCCAGATGTTAAGTCTGTTTCTTGCTTTTACTTTAATGTCTGCATATAAAAAGATTTTGGTTTCTTTGTCCCTTTGCACTTGAACTAGAAACTGTAATCTATTTGTGGTGCATCCTAGAGAAGTTATTTTTTTAGTACTTCTGGTTTAACAGTTTCTCTGTAGAGAAAAAAAAAACAACACAGATTGAGGCATCCTTCCAGTGAAATATAAAATGAGAGGATTGTGATATCTGAATTTAGCAATGCCTCTGCTAATAGGACCAAAGATGACAAACCAGATTGAATAGTCCCTTATCCCTCTGTTTTGGAGAGAGCCAGGCTGAAGAGAATAATCTACAAATAAATGGCTGTGAATGACATTTGCATTTTTCCTTGTGAGCAGTTGGTAACAGTTCTACAAGGAAAGGATTGGAAATGGGTTTTCTTAACCTGTAATGAGTAGGGAGCTTAAATTTCATTGCTGCTGAGGATTTCTAGCCAAAGATTTCTGTTTTACAGCTGTTATTAAAAATTTATGGGGCAGCTCGAGATCAAAGCAAATACATATTCTCTTTATTATGTAAACTTGGTTTTGTGCGACATATGCATTGCATCTATATAGTTTAGAGGGGGTTTTTTGTTCTAGCGAAGGCAAACAGCCTGTGCATGGTGCAGTTAGATCTGGAGGTGGAAAACTCACTGACTAATGGTGGTCTGATTCTCTCTCTTCATTCCTTATTTCCTGAGTAACTTAGGAAAGGGAGGATCTCTCCTCAGGTGCTGTACTTGCCTTTTTTCCTAGTTGAAATCTTCTGTACTGTGCTTCATACTGAGGTTTTGTTACAGCTTTTTTTTTGGTGTTCCTCATAACCCAGGTTTCCCACTGGTGTGCTGAAGGACTTCCGTGGACTACCTTTCACTTCTTAAAGCCCAGACCTGAAAATTTTTATAGAGATATTTAACCTAATGGGGTGGAGCACCTCACAGTCAGGGCTCTAGGCTGCAAGAGGTTTTCAGGAAGGAGGTGGCCTGGCTTTTGTGCCCAGGGCAAACCACATTTACCAGACTCCTTATAAATGCCTTCTGTTCCTTCATATTTCTTTGAATATCTTCTTCTTGCCCTCCATTCCCACCTTGCTGCATATGAAAGCAAGCTGTCAATATTAGCATCTTTTATCAAATTTATAGGGTGGGGTATTTTTAATGTCAGCTTTGAGAATATATTTGTTGTCAAACGATCTCAAATTTTACCAGGGCCTATGATGTCATTTTTGAAGTGAAAGCTTAGATGTGAACCCTGATGCTTCCAGTTGGAGAAGACAACTGGAAAACCTAAAAACACAGAACCATGAAGATTGGAAGAGACCAAAGAGATCGAGTCCAACCTGTGACCGATTTCTACCTTGTCACCCAGAGCACTGAGTGCCACGTCCAGACCTTGCTTGGACACCTCCAGGGGTAGGGGCTCCAAACCTCCCTGGGCAGCTCCTTCCAATGCCTGATCACCCTTTCCATGGAGAAATTCCTCTTGGTGCCCAGCCTGACCCTCCCCTGGCACAGCTTGAGGCTCTGTCCTGTTGCCGTGTCATGGTTTTTGAAGGGCTGTGGTTGCTGTACTCAAGCATCTCTTTGAGATTCATGTGTGCCGGTTCTTTTTTGGTTTGTACTCTTTGTATCCCACTTCTGTCCCATGTCCGGTGGTCTCTGAGCTCTCACATGAGCTGCTGCTTTTGCCCTTGGTGGGGTTTGTGTGCACAGTCCTGGGTGTAGCTGAGCCCTTGGTGTGCTGTTACTTTAAAGCACTGATAAAAAGGATGCAGAATAAGGGAGGGAGGGAAGGCAAGAATCTGAAAAGCTGCTGGATCTTAAAGATTAATCAGCCTGGTTAAAATAGCAAGCAAAGCTACAAACAGCCTTTTCTACCCAGCGTGCTTTCTTCCATTGCTTTTGCAAGGTTGTTTCTCCACGGGAAGATTTCAAGCTCCATAAGACCTGTGTTCTTATATTAGTGTCAGGACAAGGGCTAAGATTATTTGTGTGAATATGTACAAACAATTCCATTACCTGGGGTTCCTTTCACGCTTTCTCCCCCGGTGGAATTATGGCCTCATATTGCACCATGGTGAATCTGTTCCTGTTCGTACAGATCTGTATATACAACCTCAGGCCAGGGAGCTCCTGTGCATGAGCTGAGAGAAAGAGAAGTCAGTGTAAATGACAGCCTGTGACATAAACCCAGCCCAGTTTATAAACACAATGAAGGATATGCAACAGTGCTCTCACAAGAGGGGTGCAGGCAGACCTATAGCTGTAATGTGGGTGGTTTGTGGGGTTTTGCGTATTTTTTTCATCTGAAGGGTAAATACCCCCCATCTGCAGACAGCTTCCTGCACCCTTTCGACTCACAAAGATTTGATTCAGTTCTGCTGCAGGGAAAGAAGTGATAGGAGCAACTTGGAAGATGGGGGCAGTTCCTAGAGCACATCATCCCCCAACACTGCACTGGCAGAACTGGCAGCCGCTTCTCCTCCCTTTGCTGAGGCTTTCCAACTCCTCTCCCTCCTGGGTTGTCCGCTTCCCTAAGCAGGCTCAAAGAAAGGTTGTAAAACTATGATGGAGGCAGGGGGAGCGAGGGAAGCAGGTAGAAATGATAATTTATTCCTTTACATTTTCTCCTCTTTTCCAAATTGATTACCAGTTGTGCTTACGAAGCACCATTTGCAACACAGATCAAACCTGAGGAGGTCTCGTTCAGATATGGATCAAACAGCAAAGTTTCCATATTGGTGGTACTGACTTGCTGTCTCCTGGTGGACTGTGAGGTATTAGAAGAAGGTCCCTGAAATAATTGCAGCAAATGTAAATGTTCTGTCTCCTGGGCACGTTGTCGAGCACTGTCAGTGTCGCTGGGATTGTCTGAGAAGCAGAAGCGATGCAGGTTTTTATCAATATTTGTAATTAAGAAAATGTTCTGGTGAAAATGTGTGTGGTTTTATGACTCTGCTGTGTCTCTTGGTGTTAGTGGGATACAGGGTGGTCCGTGGAGCTGTTTGCAAAAAGTTGGACTTTTTTTGAAGGTTAAGAAATGTGATCTTGGCCCAAGGCAGAGGGAAGAAGTTGTACACAGCAGCCGAGGTGGACAGGACAGCTGAGGTTGTTGTCAGACCTCTTTGTGCCTGTAAAATTGATATGTTTTACCACCATCAGAGGTTGAGATGAGAATTAACAGTTTCCAGTGTGCTCTGGTAATGGAAATATGTATATATATATATGCATATATATAACTTATAACTGGAATTGTGTATTCATTTATTGAACAGCATTTGATACGAGATCAGAGTTCTATGTTTAGAGAGATAAAACAGCCTTTTTTATCTCACCCCATGAGAAGCAGAGAGAGAATGGCAAGGGGGCAAGTGTGGATCATGGGTGGAAGCTGGACTGGATGGACTGGGAGGACTGGTTGTGGTCCTTTGTGGGACAGTGGGGCCCAGGGAACTGGTGCTCCGGCATCCAGCCACTGTGGCAAAGTGAAACGTCAGCGGTGATAAGGGACGGATGGAGAGATTTCGTGGTGGTTGGACATTTATTAGGAAGGATTTTTGCCTTAGAGAGGCTTAAATTGTGATATCCATCAAAGAGTGGTTATTAGATCACCTGGCAAGCAGGAGAAAATAAGGAAAAACAAGAAATTGTGTTTTCTAGCACTCACTGTCCTGTTGCTTCCCTAGTCACGATTTTTTGGGGAAAATTGTTTTTGCTGAATAGTGGATTCTCAGACAGGCAGTTAAGGGAAAAGAAGACTGTTGCTTTTATTTGAAACATCTTGGAAAGGAAACAGTCTTAAAGGCAACAATAAATGTTCTGGCATAATGCAGACTAAACCATCCTTAAAACAAGTCTATATCCATCACTCTGATATACTGGAGTCCCAATCTGCTGATTTGATGTCAGGATGATGAATTATGACCTTTTATTATTTATTTATTTTAAGGCTTAGTTGCAGACTTTATAAAAACATAAAGTAGGTCTGGCTTTGGTTGTGAGGTTTATGGAATGGCTGGGAGAAGCTTATAGATTTGGAGCACAAGTGGCTTCTTTTCTTGTATTTGGATATATTTTATATACACCCAAATGCATTTGTATGTACAGAAAATTTATGTTTATTTATATCTCTACACCTTACACTTACACCTTTCACTGGGTGAAATTACAACCAGGTATAAAACACTTTTGCTTCTGTGCATGGCAGTGGTTAGAGGTCAATTTGTGGGTGTTGCCTGCTGTGCTCAGCAGGGCTCCCACGTGTGGAGACACAAATTTAAGCTGATAGGGAACCAATTTCAGATGAAGCTTTGTGAGGCACTCCCAGTGACACTCGGGTTGTGCAGATTTATTTAAATTGCTCTGAGGTCTGGTTTAATCCTTCCAACTTGTGTGGACAAGGCCATTGGAGAGCATCCCTGAAAATACCCTGCAAAGGCTTTGCACAGCAAACACGGTGCTCCAGTTCTCCCAGGCCATTCCAGTCCTGGGACACCACGGGATGTGTTCAAACCCCATCGCCTGCTCTGTGTCCCAGCAAATGTGGCTTCTGGAACGCAGTGCTGCAGTGTTCACTGTGCAAGGGTGTGGAATCATGGAATGGGTGGGAAGGGACCTTAAACATCATTCTGTTCCACNAGAGGGGCTCCAGCCCTTAGAGCAGCTCCGTGGCCTCCTCTGGACTCTCTCCGGCAGCTCCACATCCTCCTGATGTTGGAGCCCAGGGCTGGAGGCAGCTCTGCAGGTGGGGTCTCACCTGAGGGAGGCAGAGGGGCAGAATCCCCCCCTCCCTCCTGCTGCGCACACTGGGGGATCAGCCCAGGACGTGGGGAGGTTCTGGGATGTGAGTGCAGATGGATGGGGCATGTCCAGCCTCTCATCCACCAGCACCCCCAGGTCCTTCTCCTCAAGGCTGCTTCGTGTTTAGTCAGATATGCATGGAAAGTTTACGCATTACCAGTCCTTTGTTTTAAAAGAAAACTTTCTTAAACAGCTCTTTTGTTCAAAAACTTCAGTTTTTTCATCCCCTTCAAGTTTGCCAGTGTGGCTGTTGGAAAGCTCTGGCTTTGGCTTGTGAGAGCGTTGATGTCTTGTCTTGGTGTATCAGATAGATGTGATATGAAATTTCATCAACTGCCTTACTCCTCGTTTAGACTAAAACCTTCTCTACTTCTTGACAGCGAGTAAATTGCCCCCTAAATTTTTTGGCGTTGCTTTTGCAGCTTCCTAACGCCAAAGTGACCAACTCTGCTTGCTCAAAGCAGTTTAATAATTTATAAACAAGTTATTACACCTGAGCATTTCTTTATATCCTCCGAGATACAAAACTCAGCCCCAACCCCTTCTAGTTTGTATTTTTTGAAGGTGGCAGAGGAAGTGGTTTGGTTTTAATTTATATGTTTCATCCTAAAGGAAAGATGCATTTGTTTACTTGAATTTCACATTTTGTCAAATGAGGCCCAAATTCCTTTGGTCTTCCTGTTGTCTTCTCCCAGCATTTCCTTTGCTCCCCTTCCCTTAGCTGCTCAGGGCAGAAGTAGGTCTGTCTCCCAGGTAGATAAGATCCATGAAATCCATCCCAGAAGTTCTCTTCCTCCAATAAATGCATCCCATGGATGCTGCATGGACCTGAGTGTGGCTTCAGAGGGTGGGTGATTGTACAAAGTTAACACTGCAGCACGTGGATCGATGCGAATTAAAGTGGTTTAAAGAGCAGGCAGGATACTTTGGTTTGAATAATTGATCCTTACTTTTGTTTTTTGCTTGTGTTTCTTGGGCTCTGCTGCGAACTTGAGGGGTTTGTAGCAGGTGTCAGGATGTAACCTGAGCAACTACATTGCTTCCTATACATTTATTCCATGCTGAATTAGAACACGGTTAATCCTGCATATTTCCCAGCTGATTCCTATTTAAAATCACGTCAAGCTCCATTTAGATGGAAACTAATTCAATTGAAAGTGCAGTTTTACTTGATGTTAAGGCTGTGTTACACTTCTGTCAAAATACAGCTTTTCTTCTAAAATACATTTATTAAGTACAGTGAGTCTTGCTAAGCTAAATTTCACCTAATTTCTGGTTACCTTGTCCTTCAAAACGATAGAGCTGGCAGAGCTCATCAACTTACCTTATTTTTATTCCTCATTTAAAAGCGAGAAACTGTTTTTCCTGCTTTCTGAATTCCCAGCTGATTCCTCAACTTTGAAAGCAGCAGTCATTGAACTGAGCTAAATAAGCAAAGTAAAAAGAAAATGTTTGTTCTTTTGTACTTGCAGACAAGGATTCTGCTTGAAAGATGGGTTGGCACTTCATCAGACACTGGTTCCCAGTGCTTACCGAGTGACTTCCAGTGCTTCACTGCCTTGAGATTCTTCTCCCTTGGAAAATTTTTGCGAAATACGCATCTTAAATGGTTTTTCTAATTTAAATTATTTCAAATTAGAAAGTAATTTTCAGGCTTTTATTTTTAAACTGCATGACTCTGCAGTGATGCAGATTCACCTTTGCTTGTGAGTATTGCAGCTGTGTTTGTGAAGTCAAGGGCACGTGTGGCGGCAGCCCCGGCCCTGCTCCGTGGATATCCTTGAGCTGGATGTGGGATTGGCATCGTGCTACTGGCTGGGGATTGGTGTGCACACAGCCCAGCACTGCTGTGCCTGCTCTAGGACCTCATATCCCAAATTTGGGTGCTCCTGTGAGATCAGCCTTTCAGTGGCATGAGGAACCAAGGACAAGGAAATCATGGAATTATGGAATGACAGAGTGGTTTGGGGTGGGAAGGGACCTTAAAGCTCATCCAGTGCCACCCCCTGCCATGGGCAGGGACACTTTCCACTATGCCAGGTGGCTCCAAGCCCTGTCCAGCCTGGCCTTGGACACTTCCAGGGACCTAGGGGCACCCACAGCTTCTCTGGGCACCCTGTGCCAGCCCCTCCCCACCCTCACAGGGAACAATTCCTTCCCAATATCCCATCTGACCCTGCCCTCTGCCAGTGGGAAGTCATTCCCTGTGTCCTGTCCATCCATCCCTTGTCCTCAGTCCCTCTCCAGCTCTCCTGGAGCCCCTTTAGGCCCTGGAAGGAGCTCTGAGGTCTCCCTGGATCCTTCTCTTGTCCAGGTGAACACCCCCAGCTCTCCCAGCGTGGCTCCAGAGCAGAGGGACTCCAGCCCTCTCCAACCTGGCCTGGACCACTTCCAGGAATGAGGAGTCCATAACCTCCCTGGGCAACCTGAGCCAGGGCCTCACCACCCTCGCAGGGAGAGGTGATGCTGTCCTGGAGCTGCAGAGAGGAAATGTCCCCTGCTGGACACTCACACTCTGGGTATTGCCCAGCTTTGAGTCTATTCCAGGGATGTTTCCTTGGGAGGAAAGACCCTGCAGCTGAGAATGTATTCATGGCATGTCTGGACTTCAAAAACAACTGAAGTAACATGCTAAGAGCGAGCTCTTAATGTAGTGTCTGTGTGAAGGCCTTCAGCTGTTTCAGTGATAGGATTTGGTTTGACGTCTTTATTGTTCCTGCTCTGAAGTTTTTAAGATGAATCTCTGGAAGATTGGTGGGAAGGAACTTCCTAAACTGCTCCTGCTGCAGGATCCATGTCCACGGCCGGTGCTCGCTGGCTGACAGGGCTCTGCTGGCTATTTTGAGCTCGTTTATCTTTGTAGATAATGCTTGTCCTGGCATCATTCGTTGCACTCCTTTAACTTTTAAAGGCACTAAATGCAAGTTAAACATAGACCATCTACTTCTAAATCCCTTTTTTGTGCTCACGTGTGACATTAGAGACGCAGCAGTATGGAATCATGGAATCAGGGGATGGTTTGGGTGGGAAAGGACGTTAAAATCCACCTTGTCCCACCCTTTGCCATGGGCAGGGACACCTTCCACTATCCCAGGGTGCTCCAAGCCCTGTCCAGCCTGGCCTTGGACACGTCTAGGGGTGGGGCAGCTTCTCTGGGCATGTCCTTTTCCTGACAAAGCAGTGGGACTTGGGCAGGTAGCAGAGCTGTAAAGGTTAAATTGGAATTACTGTGTTTCTTTTTCAGAAATGGTTTAACTCTGCTGAAGGCAAGGCAGGCAAGTCTCCCTGCAGCCTCTTGAGCAGGAGCTCTGCTTGCAAAAAGAGCATCCTCGACAGATGCAGCTTCTGTGCAGTAGTTAAAAATAAATTGTGAGCAGTTAACAAGAAAAAAAAAGGTTGGGAAACAAATCTGGGCATCAGTTTATGACAACTCCAGTTTTCTGAGTGCACTGGGGAGTGAATTTTTAAGATCTTGAGGCAGGAAATGTCTGTACACAGCCATAAGAGCAGCTTCTGCTTTCTTCTTGGGATATTAACTTTTCCTATTCCTTGGATCTGGACTGTTTGCTCTCCTGGAGGGAGCTAAGCTCCATCTGCTTTTTAAAAATGGGAAAAATGCTGTTTGCTACACACAGGGATTTGAAGTAGGGTTTTTTTGGTGGTTTGTCCAGCAAGGATATTTTAAGTCAGCATAATAATTTCATATTTATAAAGTTCAGGTTTTTTGTTCAGTCTTGAACAAGTAAATGCCTTTAGTATGATCTGAGTTTTGTCATCTAAAAATGTTGTCTTTTTCTATTCCATATTTCGTTTTATTTACCAGTGAGTGATAACTGAATAGATTATAAATACATAGATTTTGATAAAACTTCTTCACTAAAACAGAGAGTATTTGTTTTCATTCCTTCCCTTTTAGTTTGAAGTCAAAAGCAGAAAGCTGCTTAGGATCGATAGCTTTCTGGTTTTCTTAGGAACAGATTTCTTTTTCCTCCACTGTTTTTTTGTCCCACATGTGTGTCGGAGATACCATTTAAGCTCTGATCCTGAAAATGCTGAAGTATGCTGGTAATCCTGCTAAATCCACTTTGAATCTCCCAAGTGGAAAAGCTCACGCAGGCGAGGCCGGGTGTTCTCTAACCAAGAACTTTCCAGCATGGTAACTTTAGATGGAGAAGCTGCAGCACTATTTAATCTTTAAAGTACTGTAATACTTTAAAATGTATTGTAATTGGATCAAAGTGACCAGGATACAGTTATTGGCTTTGTGCTGTTGCCTTAGAATGTTTGCTTTTAAAAAAACCTGCTTGGTACTCGAGACAGTCGTGTTTTTGTGTATGCCAATAAAATAGGTAAAAGCACTCAGTGGTTATTCTTTGTTTTTGAGAGCTGTTATTTGCATAAAATGTTATGCGAGCAGAGCATTGTTTGAATTCTTAGTAGATTCGTGTGCTTGAAAATTCATAGAATCCCAGAAGGTTTGGGTTGGAAGGGACCTTAAAGGTCATCTCATTCCACCCTTCCACGGGCAGGGACACCTTCCACTATCCCAGGCTGCTCCAAGCTCCGTCCAGCCTGGCCTTGGACACTTCCAGGGATGCAGGGGCAGCCACAGCTTCTCTGGGAAATCCATGCCAGCCCCTCCCCACCCTCACAGGAACTGTTTGACTTCAGTCTGTATCATCCTGCCATCCTTTATGTTCTCACCTCCTTCCGGTTTCTCCAGCATTTCCTTTCCTTGTTCTACCTTGAAGCAGAAGCTGCGGGAGAGGAGGTGGAACCGTGGAGAAGAGTTGGTATTTTGAAGGGTTTGGACAGTATCAGAATGACTGGAAAATTCAGGTGAAGAGTCTGAGGATGAAGGCAATGAGACAAAAATGATGGTAGCTGTGAAGGATTGTACAAATCAAAAATAGTTTTTGTAGGAAAGACCAAAGCAAGCCAGGGAGAACTGGGAACTGGAGGAAAATCCAGCTTTCACGAGATGAACAGAATCGCATGGAATGGTTTGGGTGGGAAGGGACCTTAAAGCTCATCCAGTTCCACTCCCTGCCATGGGCAGGGACACCTTCCACCATCCCAGGCAGCTCCCAGCCCCATCCAGCCTGGCCTTGGACACTTCCAGGGACCCAGGGGCAGCCGGTAGGTTCTGGGTAACCTTCGCAATGCCTTCAGCAAAGGCAGTTTTCCTGGAGGGAAGGAGCTCCTTCACTTTGTTAATCCCTGCCTTGCTCCCGTGATCAATGCAGGAAAACAGCCTGCTGTGAAAATTTACCACAATAGATCAATAAGCCCTGGCTACCCAACTGTATTAGAGGGAATTGATGGGCTGAGGGATCTTGTAAACACTTGTTTGTCCCATCAGCATGTTTGTGTGTTTGGTGATGGGCAGGACGTCTCCGGAGCCCTGGCAGGGGGAAGTGGCTCCGCTTGCGTTCGGGATTACCGTGGAATCGCGGCCGTTTATCTTTTAAACCGCTTCGGCTGCCCCAAGATGATTAGACATCAGGAATGGAAATGTTAGAGCTGACAGGGAATTTTATAAATTTTAAAATGAGAACACAATACCTTTATTTATGCTGGCTGAATTGAGATTTAGAGAAATACCCAGCTAACTTTGGCCCCTAGATGACATTTTAAGGGATAAACGATCAATGTTATGCAAATGAGTGAATTGATCAAAATTGGTGATTTGAATCACTTTGATTTACATCAGCAAGAGGGAAGCTTTGATTTAAATCATTGATTTTAATCTTGTTTTGGGATTGTACTTTCATTATTTTCCTAAAGACAGGTTGATTTTCATTGGCTGGTAACTATTTGAAGCGTGTTTATTTGCAGCCAGGTACAGCTCTTAAGTTAATTCCTTCATTTCTTTCTTTGGGCAGGAGCAGGAATGCTTAGCTGGTGGGGGAGGTGGGGTAGAAATATGTCCTGAAGCAGGTACATAATTCAACAAATCCTCATTTAAATTCTGTAACATTTACATTTATAAATGAACAAATTATTCCTTACATCTGCCAAAGAGGGCAAAAGTGCTTTAGCACTTGACTCTCCTTCCCAGTGCCTCTGCTGTATTTTTCACCAGCCAGGACTGGGATTTATTTCCTTTCCTTTCTTGCCTCCCAGAACACAGCAACAGCTAATGCTGGTAAATACTTTCCGTGTCATTTTAAATAACATTGTACTAAGTTTCTGTTTTGGAGTAGTCGATGAAAATCTTAATGTAACTTTTAAAAAAGTCAATTAAAATTCAAAACCTTTTTGTTTACCTCTTGCCTTGTGAATTCTAATATGAATTCAGGTAGTTCCCTAGTATTTTTTTGATGGTGAATGCAATCCTGGTTTGGTAGTCAAGGTGAAAAATGCACTAAGCTATGGAATACATACTGAATTTCCTATTTCCTCTCTGAAGGACTTCAGCAGCAGATTTTTTTAATTTGAGCGTGGAGTATGTCTTGCATATGAGTTCAAGTGATTTGGTCACTGTTTAAATTCCCCAGGCTAATGAGGCAAGCAGATGCTGCTCTGTGTTCTTGTGATTAAAACCAAAACTCTTTCACACTTGTATTTTTTTGTTCCTGGGCCACAAGATTTACTGCAGCCTAAGAGCAGCTACAGTGGAGATTGAATAAGCACAGACGAGAGATTCTGGTCTGTTTAGGTTTTCTATTACACTTTGTTAACATTGAGGGGGATGATGATAGCTTTGTCTCAGCTCTAAAGAGCACCTTAAATCCTTTGGTAATTAACTCTTTGCTTATTACTCTGCATCCTCAGCACTGTGTAAATATTTATATTTAGGAAAAAAAGGCAACAGTTTGAGGTGTGGAGCTGA
This sequence comes from Cnemophilus loriae, assembly GCA_013397755.1. Lineage (NCBI taxonomy): Eukaryota > Metazoa > Chordata > Aves > Passeriformes > Corvidae > Cnemophilus > Cnemophilus loriae. The sequence continues at coordinate 323,193 of VZTF01001870.1, read as the reverse complement.
TAATTCCCATGTTCAGCAATATCAGACCTGTGGTGCTGCTTAGAGTGCAGTGCCTCTGTGGAAAGTTGTCAATATTTGGGTAGAAGATGCTGCAGGACCTGCCTTTCCCCCTTCCAGGAAATTAGAATTAATTCTTTTAAATGTACTTCTTGACTTTGTAACACTTTTAAAACAAATGCCCTCCCCATGTAGATGAACCAGCTGAATGTGCTGTACTTTAAATCAGGGCAAAAGTGAGGTCCCAACGTTTTGTCACTCTCAGTTTCACTTGAGTTCTGTATTGTCAGGTCATTCATTCGCTGCTGTTTGTGTTCCTTGGTGATGGGGTGATAAATAACTGTCCCTGCCATCACTCAGGCGGCTGCTGGTGGAAGTGACAAAGCGATGCACGATCCAGGTTCTTGCAGATGTTCAGCTCTGCTTAATAAGTTAGAAAACACTTAATTTTCTTCTGATGAGGACAAAAAGCCTTTACATGCATGCAAAACACTGTTGCTGCTCAGATCTGTAAAACTGGAAGGGGGAAGTTAATGGTCCATGTGACCTTACACCTGTGGGTGCTTCTGTCCCACATCCTAGATTAGATTTTAAATTCTGAATCAAAAAATTCCACCCATATCTGACTACAAATCATACATTGGTGGCTTGGATGCAGCTTACTGAGATGGTTTATATACTGGAATATCCATTTGGAATAAAAACAAGTTGAAATGGAACAGAAATGTCAAATGGTAAAGGGAAATTAAGTGGTAAGAGCTGTTTCCCCATACTTGTAACACAGGGAGTGGTAGATGTAAAATGGAATGGAAAGGATATCCTTCAGGATTTGTGCCAGCCTGGATAAAAACTGAGGATTTCTTGCCCATTGCTGTGAAACACTTGATTCTCGGTGGTGTTTCATGTCTGATCCCTCAAAGATGTGGATGTGGGAGCTGCAGTCTTTGATCCCTGCTCATCAGCCCGTGTAGATCCAGCTCCTGACCAGCTGGAGCACACACTTCCTCCTGCTCAGCTGGACAAGCAAACCAAAACGGGATGGGAATGTGGGGCAGCAGCAGGACTGGAAACAAGATGTTGTGAAGTTCATGTAGAAGCTGAGAATGTGGCAGTAAAAGGATGGAGAGAGGAGTTCTGAGAGGATTCCTGCAGTGGGAGGAAAGGGCAGGGACCTTTAAAGTGAACCTTTCAATAACCCACCCCACTTGCCGAGAGTTGTGCAAACCTAGCGTGGAAGTTTCTTGTAGGGAAATGAGGAATATGATGTTTTCTCATCTTCTGTGGGGAGTACAAGAAAGAGTCAACCTGATTTTCAGCAAGAAACGGATATTAGGAAAATAATTTCTGTGCTGGACTTCTGAAATAGCTCACTTGGAGAGTCTTAATATTCTGGTTGCTCTTCCCTGAGTTGCCGTAAGCTTTTCCTGCCAGTAACTTCATCTCAATGCAGCAACAGTTATCTGCAAAGTCTAAGTGATCCTGCAATAAAGGGGCCTTCTTAATCAGAGATGGTAACATCTGAGACAGTCAGTGCTTTCAGCATTGGCATCCTGTTCTGCTCAGGCAATCCCACGTAGGAGGAAGACAGACACAAAAAGTGATTTGGCTGTAATGCAGCAAAACAAATTCTGGCCAAATTGTGGACTTGGAGTTAATGGGTACACAGTGTTACTCTGCAAGTCTGCAGCGCTGCCTGGAAATCAGGGGCAGTTTTGTAGCCTGTTAACTACTTAGGATGGTTTTGTTATTTCAAGTTTGGCTTCAGCCAGTGAAAAATGGGGCACTTTCACGTCTTATATTTCAAAAATAAAAACGTTTTAAGAATATTAAGGGCGAGTCTTACTCGGATTGCTTTAGAGCGGGCGCTGAGGCTGTGATCTCATCCATTTATGTGCGTGTGTGTGTCATCCCCCTTTCTCCCCCAGCCAACTGGATGTTGACTTATGGTGTCAGTTTTCTCCTTGTGGATGTGGAGCGAGCCTTTCCTGCCGTTCCATGTTTTACAGTGCGTCCACGCACTCCGGAACGGCCGCACATAAATTGTGCCCAGGCCATTTAAGAACATCGGATCCTGCAGGGTCAGACTGGCAGACGAGCCCAGGAACCAGTCTGTGATGGCAGTAAAATCACTCCTTGCAGAAAGTCAGCCTTCGTCTGGCAGCTGGAGAAGTGGCAGAAACCACACCCGGAGCTTCAGCTTTTGGGATTGTTCAACCTGGAGAAAAGGAGGCTCAGGTGGGACCTTCTGGCTCTCCACAGCTCCCTGACAGGAGGGGGCAGCCAGGTGTGACTCTGAAACAGGGACAGGATGACAGGAAATGGCCTCAAGCTGTGCCTGGGGATGCTCGGGTTGAACATCAGGAGGAATTTCTCCATGGAAAGGGTGGTCAGGCCTTGGAACTGCCCAGGGAGGTTTGGAGTCCCCATCCCTGGAGGTGTCCAAGGAAGTGGCACTCAGAGCTCTGGGCTGGTGACAAGGTCATGGTGTGTCACAGGTTGTACTCGATGATCTTGGAGGTCTTTTCCAATCTAAATGATTTTGTGGTTTATGGATTAACTGGCAAAATTTGGGCCATCAGGTGTCATTTCTCTGCACCTGCCCAAATCTCTCTATTACCATTTTCCCTGATAACCCTTGGCCCTCATTGTGGAGCTCTTCTGCTGTGAGCTCTTCTCAACAAGGGCACTTGCTGCTTTTTGCCTGATCAGTCTCAGTCACAGGTAAAAGTGGCTCTAAATTAATTTTTTACAGGTTAAAAGAGTTTTTTAGACCAATCCTATTTGTTTTTTTGCCAAGACCTTTATATTCCAAAGTGTTAAGGCTGAGTAGTCTTTTGATATTAACTGCTGTTTGTTATTTACAGCATCAGATATACCAAATAAATTCTTATTAAGTCAGGCTTTGGCAAAGTGAAGGGCATAGGAAGGTATGTGATGTATTTATTTACTTAACATCTCTCAGCTTTTATTTTTTCACTTCCAATCATTTGACTCCAGGAGCTGGAGCCGAAATAAGAGCAAATGTGAACTGTGTGAGGACAGTGGGAGAATAGCTAAGATGTTTCACTTTCTGATTTGGATTCTAGAGGAGGTCCTAAAAAAAGACTGTCAGAGTTACCCCACTTCTCCTTTTCTTTCTCAAATCCTGAAATGGTTCTGTTGGTGCAAATCCTTGGTGAGAACTGCGGGGCACCAGCTGCACTGTGTAATTATTAACCCCTTCCAGTGATCCAGATATTTCACTCTTTCCATCACCCCTCTCCTATAGAGCTCATTATGTGTAATCCGGTGCCAGCAAGAGGGGAAGAGGTAAAACAGGCTGCTCCATCCCTGGAAGTGTCCAAGGCCAGGTTGGGTGAGGCCTGGAGCAGCCTGGGATACTGGAAGGTGTCCCTGCCCATGGCAGGGGTTGGAACAAGATGGGTTTTAAGGTCCCTTCCAACACAAACCATTCTGGGTTTCTGTGATAATCAGATTTATTTTTTTTCTTTAATACAAAGTCAGTCTAGGAAGATCCATCTCTTTTGGCTACGAGATGAGGAAGAACTCATAGCCAGTGACTTTTGTGCTGTTCCGTTCTCTTGCAGCAGTCTCACTGCTGTAACTTTGGAATGTCTTCCAGGAGTTGTTTAAATTCTAGGACTAACCTCAGGCATGGGAATTTGGCTGTGTTTTCAGTGGTAAGTCGTGTTTCAGCAGGGGTTAAACTGGCTTAGCAAATTGTCTCCTTGGGTGGATGGTGACAGAGATTTATATAAGAGACAACTGTGCCAGTGCATTATCAACTGGGTGTAAAGAATCATAAAGAACTAAGTAATAAATGAAGTTGAAAGCACCCCTTTCTATAAGTCAGTGTTTTGGATAATATTCTTAGAACTAACTAAAAAGATAAAAATTCATCCTCCCGTCTCCTGTGCTTGGCAGCAGAACTGTTGGTCAGCAGGAATGTGCAGAACTTTGTGAAAAATTGTTTTTTAGATAATTGCCTGTTGCAGACTGTCTACAGGAACTCACATTTTATTTTTGGCATATTGCATTAAACAGTAGCTTTTACATTTTAGGTCTGATGTGTTGATTTATATATCCTCCAGTCCTCTGGTGGACATCCAATTTCCAAACTTGGATACCTCTCTTGAGTGACTCGAGTCAAAATTTGCAGTTCTCAGACAGGAAGAGGAACTTTCCGAGTCAGTACCTGTCCAGCTCAGAGAAAAGTGGTAAGGTGATGTTTGGGATGGGTCTAAAAGCTTGAAAGGAAAGGCTTTACCCTCATTCCCACCTAGATTTTGGGGTGTAGACATTTGAATGGCTTGGCTGTCCTTTTGAGCAACGTCCATACACTTGGAGAGGGCCTGGAATCTTACCTCAAAGTTCAGAATCAAAGTGGAAGTCACGTATGAGTTAAAAATACTGGGCTTTTTCTTTCGTTGCCCTTAAAATTGGAAGCTTGTTAACAGCAGCTCATTGTTTTGTCACTGATACGCAGGAGATACTGCACGGATATTTTTGAATTTTACTTGTTAGCAGCCAGTGTTGCAGGGGGAAAATGCAGTTCCTTGATGGTACAACCACGATTCTTGAAATATATTTTGGGGGGGATGCTGCTGGCTCATCTTGGTACCCCAGCAGCTGGAAATCGAGGGATGGAAGCATCCGCGCCACAAAAAGATCTTACACTTATTTTTAATTGACAGTTACTGTGACTTTAATTAATATCTGAATGACATGTGTGTAAATCTGGGTTTGTCTCCAACGGCTGCTTCTCTTGTTTTTGAGTGTGACTGAATGGGATGAGATTAATGGACTCTACCATTTATTTGGGTTTAAAATAAAATGTGTACATAAAAACATATAAACCTGTAAATACAAACCTCCTTCCAGGAGTCTGAATGGCAAATTATAAAGAATCTTCCCAGATCTTTGAAACACAGGGCGAGGCGTGGAGACAGAAGGACATGTTTGGAAATGATGAAAGGCAGGGCTGGGATAATTCCTCGGATGGTTTCTGGTTATCTTCTTACATCCCTGGGCTGCAGCTTTGAAGGCCAAGTCAGCCTTGCTCTGAGAGGATCCCTTTGAACCTCTGAGCTGGTACCTGACCCCTTTGGACAGGAGCAAGTGGATACCTTACAGTGCCTTGGCTGTAGGAAAGGGCGGAGAGCTCTGCTCGGGAAAACAGTTCTCAGAAAATGCTGCTGCAGAGGGGGTTTAGGGAATAAGCTGCATCATGGCTGGGAAGCTTTTGGGTTAGGGAAGAGTTTGGGGGTTACAGAGCTTTTTTTCCCGTGGGTTGTCATTCCAGCAGATAACACAGGTTGAGTTAAGAAGGGTTTGGACAAACCCTGAGGTGGCACTGGTTGGTTTTGGGAGCAAAACCAGCTCAACAGCCCATTGGTGTTACAGAACAGCTCAGTGCTTTGGAATATACAGAATATCTGAATGTGGGGGATAAATTAAAGGGTTTTAGATATTATTTTGGCCACTTTCCTGCTGCTTCCCCCAGCACCAGCCTGGACCTTGTGTTTAATCTAAGCTCAAATGTTTGGTTCATAAACCAGCTGTAATAGATAATGCATTTTCTGCTTGTTCCTGGAAGTGCAAAAACTCCATAATCAATCAGCTTTGAGAATAAATTGATGGCAACTCTGCCTGTGTTGAGTACAGATGATTTGTTCCTAATTCTTCCCATCCCTTTACCTTCTGACTGGCTCACAGTTAGCAGATTTCCGGTAGGCATTGCCTGCATCCACTTGCATTATATATGGAAAAAAAGAAAGTTTTCAGAGAAGTTAGCAAGTGAAAATGGAGAATGTAATGGCAGCCAGAGCTGTAGCCTTTGCTGCTGGTGACAGCTATAATTATATATGGGGCACATACATTCTAGCAGATCCTTCCATTTAACCACCCTGGTTTAAGCGCAGACCAAATTTAGGATCTGAGCTTGGTGACCATGGCACTCACTAAATCTCTAATTCCATCTTCTGCCATTTACTGTCTTTCTCAAATGCTCAGTGAGACTTTTTTTTCCTAGTTGTTCTATGGAAGAGCTTTGATTTTTCTCACTTTGTGGTTATTTTAAGCTTCAGAAAACAATAAGAATGTACTTTCTTTTTTTTTTTTTTCCCTCTTTCCTCTGTGCTTTTATGAAAGCAGAATCTGTGTAGATAAAGCACAGTTGATCTGTTAGGGATTACTGTTTCTCAGTTATTCTTTTGCTCTTGCATATCATGCCTTTATGTAGAAGAATATTTAAAGGTGCCGTGTAGAACAGTGAGATGAAAGATTCTTTGTGCATTGAAGAATTCTGGTGTCACAGGAGTCCACCTGTTCTCCCCTAACTTTTTTTTTTTTTCAAACTGAAGTTTATTTAAAGTGGTTTTTAGTGCTTAGAAGAGCTGCTGGCTTTTGACAGCCTTCAAGATTGAAAGGCTGTCCCCACAGGTGGTGGCAGCAGCACCGTGGCCTGGAATTCAGGGCACAGGAGTGGGAATCAGAAGATCCACGTTCTGTTCTCATCTTTATCCCAGCTGACCTTGAGCCAAGTAGCAGCAGCTGAGGCTCAGTTTTCTGTGGGGAATTTTACCCTGGCTCACGAGGACGTTGTTGTAAAGACTTGCTGCTCGCTTAGGAAAGAAAAGACAAAGGATAAAACTTCCTTGCATCATCATCAAGCAACAGAGCTCGTGTCCAGTCTATCAGCCATGAGAATAATTGGCAGTTTTCAAGAGAAGATATTACCAGCAGCCTGGGGAAAACCTCGGGATGAGTGGGGGTTCTTTTTGTCTGTGCAAAATTGTCTGAGAGGGGCTAACAAAACCACGCTGGTTTCTTTTGGTGTGTCCTGCATGAATGAAATCGTGGTGATTTCTGTGGAGAGTCGAGCTGGATCAGCCCAGAGATCCATTGGATGTCGCTTTGTGTGTCACATCGTGGTCAGTACTGGACAATTAATGCACCCATCCAGCTTGCAAAGCTCTTCCTCTGATTAAGCACTAGGGGAGTTTTCTTTTTGACCCTTTCAGGCCATCAGCTTAATTCCCAGAAGCTTCAGATTTAATTACCCAAATCATTACCACAGCATGCATAGCTGCAGATTTTATTAATGGCCGTAAAATTACTGAATCCTCTTTGAAATGAGTGTGGATTCCCAGCCAGGAGGTCCCTTCACATCTCAACTCTTGTACAGGTGAATCCCACCTGCACAGGTTGGTGCAGCACCTTTGCAAGTGCTGCCTTTCTGCACCTCATTTCCTCCAAATTTACTACCACTAGTAATACCCTTCTGCAGTTCTGCCACCAAATTCAGGTGTTCCTGCCTCTCGAATGGTAGCTGAGCTCAAGTTTTACTGTTCTCAGAGCCTGTTTTTATGCCTCTAGCAGCAGCCTGACCTTTATACCTCTCTGTTTCAGATTCCTTCCACTCACTCTGTTGCCTTTGTGCCTATCCCTAAAATGTTCTTTAATCCATTTCAATTCCTTCTCCCTGCACAATACTTTATGACTTTGTAAATCAGCCTGAGTGGTACAAAATCAAATGCTTTCCTGAGATCCTGATAACTTATGTCCACTGTTTCACTCTTGTCTAACCTAACGATTTGGTCGTATAATAAAAAGGATTTCAGCAGATTTGTCAGGCATGACCTTCCTTTTATGAATCTGTACTGAATGTCCTCTGCTAAATTATGCATTTCCAAATGTTCTACAATTTTGGCTTTTATCAACACTTCCAATACATACCCACAGCTGAAGCTGGATTTCCTGTTCGAAGATTCAGCAGAACTCTGTCACAGCCCAAGGAAATTCATCAGTTTTTCAGAAGTCTCCATAATACAACTTCAGCTTCTTGTCCTCGTCTTACTGAATGGTTCTTCCTGAGAGAGTGTAGATTTGGATTGGATACTGGGGGGAAATTCTTGGCTATGAGGGTGGGGAGACCCTGGCACAGGCTGTGCAGAGAAGCTATAGCTGCCCCATCTCTGGAAGTGTCCAAGGCCAGGTTGGACAGGTCTTGGAGCAAGCTGGGATAGTGGAAGGTGTCAGGGTTGGAACAAAGTGAGCTTTAAAGCTCCTTTCTACCCCAAACTATTCTGTGATTCTGTGATTCTCTAATCCTGGACACTGGAATCAGTATTTTGATTTATAGAGCTCTGACAGTCCTGTGTGCTCAGGAGATACACAGGCTTGGTGTCACACATGGAATGAGTTGCTGAGTCTCAGCCCGCTCACAGGTGAGGGGGTGTGGGCCCACAGCTCAGTCTATATTTGTTCCTGAGCCTCCTAAATAATTTCAGTTGAGACTGAAGATCAGTTCACCTCTCTGTGCATCCATTTATTTTCCTTGCCTGTTTCCTAAAGAGTGTTTTCCATAGCAGGCTTGTGTTGTGCTTTTGGCTCAATATGTATGTGTGAGGGGGGAAGGGAAACTCCAAATCCTCCGAGTGTTCTTGCTTAAAGCCCTCATATTTGTGCTTATACCTACTTTGAACGTATACCTGGTCACTTGGGCTATGCTTCCAAATCTGGATTTCTCTTGGAGGGATGTTCTGACCCACCTACTTTGCACTGCTGATATATTTAGCAAAGTTTTGCCGTAATAGTCCTCCGGTGCTGTCCCAAAGCTGTCACCTGCTCTGCTGCCTCCCTCCTTCCCAGGCCCCTTCCATGCGTCAAAAGCCACCTGCCAGAGTTCTGCACAGGACAAGGGGAATGGCTTTAAACTGAGAGGAAGTTTAGATTCAATACTGGAGAGAAATTCTTGGCTGTCAGGATGGCGAGGCTCTGGCACAGGTTGCCCAGAGAAGCTGTGGCTGCCCCTGGATCCCTGGAAGTGTCCAAGGCCAGGTCGGACGGAGGTTGGAGCAATCCGGGATAGTGGAAGGTGCCCCTGTCCATGGCAGGGGGTGGCACTGGATGGGCTTTAAGTCCGCTTCCCACCCAAACCATCCTGGGATTCCATGATTCCTTGTCCCCAAGCCTGGCTCATGCAAAGCAAAGGTGCTGCTCAGCCTGGTTAGATTGAGAGTCGCACGGGAGGGTCCAGTTGGTTCCACAACTCCCTGACAGGAGGGCGCAGCCGGGTGGGGATCGGCCTCTTCTCCCAGGTAAGAACAGACAGGACAAGAGCAAATGGCCTCAAATTGCACGAGAGAAGGTTTAGATTGGATATTAAGAGCAATTTCTTAAACAAAAGGGTGGTTGGGCATTGGAAGGGGCTGCCCAGGGAGGAGCTGGAGTCCCCATCCCTGGTGGTGTCCGAGGAAGGAGTGCCTGGACATGGCACTCAGAGCTCTGGGCTGGGTGACAAGGTGGAGATCAGTCACAGGTGGGACTCGATGATCTTGGAGGTCTTTTCCAGCTTCAGTGGTTCTGGGATCCCCGTGCTGGAGCAGAACATCTGGGGATGGAATATGTGTTAAGACCACAGGGAGTAGTCTGTTCTTTGGGCTGGACCCAGCTTAGAGCACAAGCATCACTAGAACCCTGCTTGGGTCTGTGTGTGCCCTGGATCTGCTGCTTATTGAAGGAGAAAATTGGAGTTATGGAGATACTTAACTTAAAATTACAGAAGATGCTCGGTGTAATAGATTGGCTTTTCTTTAAAAAGCCAGGTTCTGCCTCCCTCCTCCAATCTTCCTGTTAGATGTCATCCAAGATGGATTCCAAGTGCAAAAAAAAAAAAGGAAAAGAAATAAAGTAAGTGAACCTGCAGCAAGTGAATCATTCCTACTAAATTTAAACCACTTATTATGGGGAGGGAAAAAAAGAAAAGAGAGAACTCGGATTACAGGTTTAGCAAGTGTGAGCACATACTTCAGCGTGTATTGCTGGATTTGCAATTGCCAAACTACTGATTTCTTGGAACTCTGCTATTAGCATTGTTAAGCAGTGTTCCAGACAGTCACTCCTATAAATCCTGTTAATATGTTAAGCAGGAGAAGGCCTTTGAAAGAATAATATTTAGCTGGCGAGTGATCTCCATTTGGGTGTGTGGTCTGGGCTAAGGTAGAGGAAGTGACTGTGCTTGCTCTTGGAAAATTTTGCTGGAGCATCCAGTTGACGTTTGCTTGAATGTTACTGCCATTTCTAGTAGGTGCTTGGGAATATTTTATTTATTTGTTAGGATAAAAGTGTTAAATGGAGAGTATGAAGGGTCTTAAAAGAAAAAGGAGAGAGACTTTGGACAAGGGATGGAGGGATAGGAAGAGGGGGAATGGCTTCTCACTACCAGAGGGCAGGGTTAGATGAGATACTGAGAAAGAATTCTTCCCTGTGATGGTGGTGAGGAGCTAGGATGGAATTCCCAGAGAAGCTGTGGCTGCCCCTGGATTCCTGGAAGTGTCCAAGGCCAGGCTGGACAGGGCTTGGAGCTGCCTGGGATAGTGGAAGGTGTCCCTGCCCATGGCAGGGGGCGGGAGTGAATGAGCTTTAAGGTCCCTTCCAGAACAAACCATCCTGTGATTCCGTGATTCTTTAACTCTTGACTTTGGAATTGGTATTTTGTTTCATGTAGCTGTGAGAGTACTCTGTGCTCAGGGTACCAGCAGCTCCCACCCTGCAGTTCGGCAGCTTGGGTGTCACACATGAAATGAGTTGCTGAGTCTCAGCCCAGTCACAGATCATTGACTTCCAGCCCCCTGCCCTGGGCAGGAACAAGTCGTCTCTGTCTGTTCTGCACGAGTCACTGGGTAGAAAGAAGATGAAGTGTCTGTGGTATAAAGTCACCAGAGTACCGCTTTACCTTGGACTGAAAGCTCATCCTCTGCCTCGCGTCTGCTGCTCTGTGTTCCTCTGCAGGGGTGGGAGAGCCCCCCAGGCTTTCTGGCAAAGCTGTGAAAAAGGAAACTTTGATCGGCCTCTTTGCTTGCCATGGATAATTCCTTTAGAGGGGAAGCTGATCAAAGTCCAGGTCAGGCGGGAGGAAGAAGAGGGGAAGCAGAAAAGGACGGCGGAGCCACAGATCGATATTTTCAGCACAACAGGTTGACAAGGGCACGGGGTGGAGCGGGGCAAGGGGCTGTGTTTGATCTGTGCTGCTGCAGTGGGGACGCGTCTGCCACATCCCAGCCCTGTTCCAGCACCCCCGGCAGACTCCGGATTCTCAGATAACTCCTCGTTTTCTGGAGTGAACAACAAATGGGTGCCCTGCGTGCCCTGTGACCTCCAGCAGTTCTGAGCAGAGGGCAGACCCTGGTGGCACCACCCTGCTCTCAGCCTCCTTTTATGGCACAATTTTTATGTAGACTTTTTTGGGAGGTGAAAAAGAGCTGCATTCTTATTTTATTACGGGTAATTGACAGCTCACAGCGTTTTTCAGAACACCATTTTATATTTTGTAAAGTTCCTACCAAGTTTATTGTTTGTACAGCATTTTATCACATTCCTTTTTGGGAAAAAGTAATGATGATCTTAAATCCAAAACCTGTTTTAAAACAGATAATACTTAAATTTTATGCAGCGAATTTGCTGTTGTCAAGTGATACCACTTTCCTCTTAATACTTTTTTTTGTGTCATACAGCAGTGCAAAAATAAAGGATTGTGAGGCATTACTTGTTTCTCTTGCTTGTTCCTTGTACAAGTGATGGCAGATACAATTCTGGTTTCTTTTTTTGGGTCAGCAACTGGGTGTGGGTTCTTCAGCTCAATCCACCTGAATCTGCTTCTTGTATTGGGCATCTTCATTGGATGGTGTAGTTGCAGTTCTCTGTGCCTGCCGGGGGTTATACATCCATGCAGATGCAAATTCCAAGCATGATGGACCACTCTGTGAAAAAATGCAGCTTTTGGAAGCGTTCCCTGGTTTGGCACAGGAAAAGTTAAAATCAAGTCAAATAAAAATGAAATCAAGTTTGATTCAATCAACACATTTCAAAGCCCTGGTCTTGCAATTAATCTCTCTCTGTCAAGTGACCCCGATGCCAAGTGCAGTTTCTGGAATTCCACTAAAGAGGGTTTGGGGCATCTGCTGAGGTGTTCCCTGGAGAGTCATGGATGAAGGAAGGTCGCTTCCTGTCCAGTTGGATGAACACTGATTTCTTGGAGCTGTTTTATGTTCTGCTGACCCTGCCCTTTCCCAACCACGACCTCCACAGAATCTGTGAGTTCCTAGTGGACTCCTGAATCCTCTTTGGGACAAGCAGTCTGCCGTAGAGGTGGATTCATGGCAGGCAGACGTTGTGCTTGGCAATAAAGCACCTAATTTCACTTGGCGTGTCCAGGGCTGCTGTGTCCCTGTATCCCTCACAGAAAACTGTCAAGGTAATTTGTGTTAATCAGGATGGCTTTTGAAGGAGCCTCTCATTTCCTGTATGTTTGGCCCAGGCTTGGACTCAAGGTCTTGGCAGTCTCCCATCCATCAGTTTGGTCGGGATGAAGGTGTGTTCCTTAGGGTGTGCCTGGGGTTCAAGGTGCAAACCCTGCTGGTGTCATGTAGGAGCTTTAAATCTTAGCTCCACTCCAAGGTCTGTCTTGCCTCTTGTAGCTCTGTAGGAGTCAGGTGGCTCCTGATTCACTCTTCCTCCCCCATTTCAGTGGTCAGAGTGATCTGAGGTGACTGAGAACCTGTTTGATCCCTAAGGAAGTGGGACTGTAGCAGCCATTGGCTGTCCCTACGAGTCAGGAGTTTGTGCCTTGCTGTCGTTCTTCTGCTGGTGACATTCACATGTAATTTTAGCTGGAAAAGCCAGAAAAGCCAATTCAAGTCTGGTCTTTGATTCCAGGCAAATTTTTAGCCATGATTGGAGGGGACAACATGCAGCAATCCAGGAGATACAGCGGTGTAGATGTTTGGGATGTTAAGGCTGAAAGCTCATTTGTAAGCAATAACCAAAATACAACCCGCGTGCTCTGCTCAAATGTGTCTGCAGAGGTGGCCTGGTGACAGCATTTCATTTCCAGCTGCCATTGAGGACAAAGCAACACTAAATTACATCCTTTTAGTAGGATTGCATTGCCTTTGATGGATCTCTGGGACTTCTGGAATAAGTCAGGGTCCTTTCCAGTGAAATACAGATGGTCATTTCTGCCTTTTTGTAAGCCTTGGAGTTTGGGAAACTTCGTCATTTTTTGACCTCAATTTTTCTGTAGTGGGATCTGCTGCCAGTCTGCTTCAAAATGGCCATGGCTTCTGCCTCATGCTCTAGGAAATTCCGGTAAATTTGGGCAAGGAGGTTTCTTTTGCATGGGATTTAGGAGGGAGAAGGGAAAAACAGTTTTGACTGCAATCCTTGGCTAATTGTCCTGTGCAAATGTGCTGCAGGGCATGTTGTAGAAATCATTTATTTGCTTTTTTATATTTACCTGTAATAAATGATAAGATGTGTCTTTATTGTAAGATTGAGGTGTTTGTTTTCTAAAGGGGAGAGGCTTCTGTCGATGTTTTCTCCTCAGAGTGTTCAGAGAAAAAACAGGATCCAATAAAAAAATTGTAAACTTGTTAACTTGACAGGGAGCTGCTGCATTCCCTGACCATAATCCCAAAATATGGCCTGCTCCAGGGTTGTACTGTGAAGGGTGTGGTAAACAACACAGTCACAGTAAGAATGAAAACAGCATTGGCTGGAGGTGACTTCTGAGCATTTTTTTTCTGAGGACTTGTGTGTTCATAAGAAGCGTGATGTCTTGCCGCTTTCCACTCACTAGTGCAGGTTGCTCGGAGAAAATGAAGTCTTAAATTTTGAAGATACTCTGGACGTGGTCCTGAGCCACTGGCTTTGGTGGCCCTGCTTGAGCTTGGATAAAAGGATTTCCACGTGGAACTGAATGCTGCACGTCACCAAGCCGTGGGGTGTGCTCAGGAGGTGGCAGTGCCTGGAGAAGGTTCCTAGCCTTGCTTCACAGGACACAAATAAAACACATCCTCAAGTCATATGGCAGAGCTTTTCTTAATTTTTTTTTTCCTAATATGCCTATTTTGGGAAAATGGGCTAGAGAGTCCTAGATTAGCTCCAGTATTTTGGACACTAGTCCTACTTTTGTGCGTGTACCGAGATGAATTTAAGTTTTGATACAAACGCAGTACCCGGAGTTCTAAAAGCACTGGGTAAATAAGAGCCTGTCTGAACATCTCTCAGGAATAAAGGACTTGGAAGGCTGCTGTCTGGAATGTGAAGCCAGACACATTCAAAGTAGAAATCAAGTACAAATTTGAAATGGAGAGGGTGATTAATCACCAGAATGAACTGGAGTGGATGGATCCTTGGTCTCGTGCTGGTTTTGAGGCAGGATGTCCTGGGACAGAAGTTAAACCAGGTAACAGCTTTACTTCACATTGGCCTCAGTGTAGAGAAGCCAGTTGAATCCAAAATCATTTAGGTTGGAAAAGACCTCCAAAATCATCCATTTGGAAGGAGTCCCATCTTTGACAGATCTGCACCTTGTCACCCAAACCAGAGCATCGAGTGACACATCCAGTTGTGCCTTGGACACCTCCAGGGATGGGGACTCCACCACCTCCCCAGGCAGCCCATTCCAATGTTTATCAACCCTTTCCATGAAGAAATTCCTCCTGATGTCCAGCCTGAACCTCCCCAACCCATGTTCGTGGACATGTGTACACACACGTGCGCAGGGTCCACCCAGAAGACCTGACAATTCCTGCAGACCTTAAGCTGTACATTGAGTAAAAGACTTAAATTTTGAAATTTTTGCTATTTCTAGGAGAGTATTGGTTTATTATTATGCGTGGAGTTTGGGATCTGCCTTTACTGCGAGTTCGGCAGTGGTAGAACTTTGTTCTTCAGGCTAAATTTTTTCACCAAGCTGGACCTTGGTGGTTCTGCATTTCAGCAGTGGTGTGACAATTGCAGTGGTGGGGCCTCTGCTGTGTTGAGCCACTGATACTGCCCTGGGTGGCTTTAAGCCAAGAATTCAGCCCCTCTGTTCATGTTTTACTTATGTCAAAACGGTGATGTTTGTCTTCCCCAAGGACAAAAGCTTTCAGTTTGTTATTTGTAAAGCCCATTTTAAGAACTCACCAAGGAAGGTATTAGTGAAATACAAAGTAATGGCTTTTTTTTTTTTTTAATACTATGTGAGTCACTCAGAAATTAAAAGAGAAAATGAGTTTCTCTTCCAAATAAGTGATATCAGCCTCATCTTTACCGAGTGACTTTCTCCTTGCTTCTGCAGGATGTTGTGGATCAGGGTGAACTCTACTTCAAAACATTTAATTGCACACAGTGAGAAATGAAGAAAACTGAAGTGGATCCCAAGAATGTATTAAAAATCAGAACTAAAATGAGAATGATTTCATGTCAAGTGAGACAAATGCAGAGTTGATACTCCAGTGCTTCACACTTCCACTTGTCCTTGGCGCTGAGAAAATGAGATTTTTAATATCTGAAAAACAGATTGCCATGAAGACTCATCCATTGTAAATTTAAGCTGCTTTTATAGCAACTTAAGCTGGGGACGAGATTGTTCATTACATCTGATTCTACAACTGCAGCCATGATTTCCATATTAATAGTGACTTTTTTTTTTTTTAATTGTCTGTAGCAGAAATAGGAAGGGGAGCTGGTTGTGTTTTCCCTGGGTTAGCAGATAATTTATTTAATGAATAATGCGAAAAGGGCAAAGGTCGGTGAGTTCTTACTCCCATATCGCCACAGAGAGTGGTGACACCTGCCTTGGCTGCTGTGCTCAGACCTGCTTTGGTGCTAAAAGGATACTGGGGGAAAGAAGGATATTGAGTCACGATTCAGAGTCAGGATTTGTTGCCGATGGCATTTATGTTGGTCAGCATTGAATTTTTTTGACTCAGATTTTAGCCGAAGGGTTTGCTTGTTCCCTGCCTGATGTGCCCTTAAGTGACAAAAGCATTGAAGCGACTTCTCACATGTGTCTGGGGGTGGGGAAGGTATTTCTGTGCCACTGAACTTTAGACCCACGTGGAGTCAAAGACTGTTTGTGCCCCTTTTCAATAGCGGCCGCTCGGGGCTGGCAGCGGCCGGAGGAAGCACCAGCTTCCTCTCCTTTCTCTGGCACTGCCTTTCCTTTCACCAGTCCTGCTCCCAAGGCAGACCTGAGCATTCCCTGTCCTTCCTTGCTCAGCCTGGGACAGTTCGTGGTTGCATTCTGAGTGTAATAAATCCACCTGACACTTTACCATAGCAAAAATGGAGAATTATCTCTATTTTCTCACGAATTTGCTGCTGTTTATTCCTGCTGAAATCCTGTCGTCCTCTGTCTGCACTCACAGATCTGGAGTCTCATGGAAAAGCCCGTCTTCCTCCTCTAATCACGTCCCAGATTTGGTCTAGATCCTAATGGCTCTTCGCTTACAACAGCTGAGGTCCATACCAGTTTTTTCCTCTTTCATTGCCATCACTAATATCATCGTCCTGCCTTTGTCATCTCAAAACCTGAGTTACAGCAGCCTTTTCTTTGCTTCTCTTATCTCATCTCCTCGTGTTCTACTTTTAATCCTGCATTTCATGATGATGGAAGGTGATTTTTTTCTTTCCTTTCTGGGTTTTCTTCTGTCTACATCCACACTCCTCACCCTGGAAGCAGATCTTTCTCTGAGGAATCCAGTTCTTCATCATTAGCCCCTCTGACCTTCAGAAAGTTTGTATATATTTAAGTCTAATTTGTTCCTCTTTGGAAAACAAAACAGCTCTCTGTATGAAAATTTGGCAAGAAGTCAGCAGCATGATCTCATATTTTTTGTGACTGCCTCAGGGAGTATGTTTAAAATGCAGTTCAGAGATTTGACAGAGGAGGGGTTTGGTGGGGGAGTCTCTCTAAAAGGTTTGGGGTGGCTGACAGGGAGGGGCCTGGGTGTTTGGCTCTTCCATCCATCAGTGGTTTGGTGTCACTGATTGTCTCCCAGCCCTCAGAGCGTGGCCTGTGAGGGTCTGCTGGGACCACTCATCTCGGCGACTTCTTTTCCTGGAGAGAAGGAGGCAGCTCAGGGCCTCAGTGTGGGCCAAATGAGTTGTTCTGGAAGAGCAGCAGCCAACTCTCAGCACCTCCCCTCCCTGGAAACACCCAGAGCTTTCCCTGGCCACGGCTGGGTGGGAGAAGGCTCTTGTGGACAGGCTTGAACCTCCCAGGAATGCTGGTGGCCAAAAGCTGGGTGCTGCCACTTCTGGGAAAGCTCATTCAGCCCAGCCTTTGGTCCTGAAAGTTCATGAGTTTTTTCATGGAGGAAATAGGAAAAAAACCCACATAAAGATGGTATCACCATCCCTGGAGGGATTTAAGAGCCATGTGGATGTGGCACTTGGGGACATGGGTCAGTAGTGGCCTTGGCAGTGCTGGGGGAACAATTGGACTTGAAGGTGTTGATGGAGGTGATTTTCCTCCTGCTTTGTGAGACCTCCCGTGGAGTTCTGTGTTCAGCTCTGGGGTCCTCAGCACAGGGAAGACGTGGAGCTGTCGGAGTGAAACCAGAGGAGGCCATGGAGCTGCTCTGAGAGCTGGAGCCCCTCTGCTCTGGAGCCAGGCTGGGAGAGTTGGGGGTGTTCAGCCTGGAAGAGGCTCCAGGGAGAGACCTCAGAGCCCCTTCCAGGGCCTAAAGGGGCTCCAGGAGAGCTGGAGAGGGACTTGAGACAAGGGATGGAGGGACAGGACACAGGGAATGGCTTCCCACTGCCAGAGGGCAGGGAAAGATGGGATATGGGGAAGGAATTGTTCCCTGTGAGGGTGGGGAGGGGCTGGCACAGGGTGCCCAGAGAAGCCGTGGCTGCCCCTGGATCCCTGGAAGTGTCCAAGGCCAGGTTGGACAGGGCTTGGAGCTACCTGGGACAGTGGAAGGTGCCCCTGCCCATGGCAGGGAGTGGAATGGGATGAGCTTTAAGGTCCCTTCCCACCCAAACCATTCTGGGGTTCTGTGATCTTAGAGGGCTTTTCCAGCTGAACCAGCTCTGTGCCTCTGCAGTCCCCGTGTGCCCAGTGGGCTCCATCTGGGAGACGTGCAGTTCTTCCCCGACATCTTCAGCAAGTGCTGAGGGAGAAAGAGTTACTCCGTAGTATCTGGACCACTTTTAACCACGGAGAAGAGCCAAGATGTGTCCATCCATGATTGCTCTCCATGGTTTAGCAATCCATGATTGCTGATGTTACAGATGGAGCAGAGGAAATTGTCCTGTGTAACTCCCTGTGCTACTGTATCCACTCATTTTCTCAGCTCTGCCTGGATATAACATCCTGCCTTTTCCCTTTCCTGTTGGTTAATAGTTTGACTTTTGGAGCACTTTCAGTCCATGTTAGTTTGTGGAGAAAGACATCAGCAGTGGTAGCTGGGGGAAATTCTATTAGGTCATTCCTCCTCAGAACACAGTACCTGTCTCCTGAGCTCTTTGCGGATGTTGGCCAAATAATCCTTTTAATAGCTTTTGTGAGTTAAAAGGGTAGGTAACTGTCATAAGGCTAAATGATTGCATAGATTAATTTACTTGTGGCTGAAAGAAATCAATTGTAATTTAAATTTTTGTCTCTGGACTGATTACAACACCAGACATCAACTTTCTCCATAAGAACATGTCATGTACACTGAAGTCTGTGAGTCTGGATTAGTGACAGATTATCCAGAATGATGTGATTGGATCTCTTTGCCTCTCACAGACATCTCTGATGTTGTTGGATCTTTTCCTTGTGTCTTACAGAATGGTGAATAACACTGAAGACCCTCAAGAGGCTTTGTAACGTCCCATCCTCATGTAAAGTATGCTCAGAACTTTTCCAGTAGTGTAAGTACAAGCTGAAGAAACTCATAACAATTAAGAGTAACGTTGTGGTATTGTTCTGTTAAATTGTCTAAAAGAAGTGGTTACAATGATTATGAGCAGTTGGCTGAGTTGGAGAGTTCCACTGGTTTAGTGGAATATTTAAACCAGGGAAGATGTTTAAAGCAGGAGTAGTAAAATAAGGGGACATTTAAATCAGGGAGTAGGAACATTGAATTCCTCACTTGGTCTGGCTGATGTATTGTTTGTGCTTCTACATTTCTGTCAGTGAAACAGAAGGAAAATGATGCAGTTCTTAGAAACTCAGCCTTGATCGGAGAAAAATCAGTGTTAAAGGAGAGATCTCCATACAGCAACTGAACATGTGAGAGGGATAGAGAGTTTAGCACCACTCTAGATTTGCTGAAAGGGATGAGCCACCTTCAATTTAATGGCCTCTGGCAGAGACAAAAAACCTGGGACACCTCACCTAAACCTGGTGCTGGATGTATTGGTCCAAGCAGCTCAAGTATCTTGAACCCCCCAGTGCCAATCGAGGTTGTCCAAATCTTACCCTGCAATTCGAAATTAGTTTGTTTCTTTAAATGACTTCTGTCGTGTATCTTCAATTTAATTGGTTTCCATGCTGTTTCTTCAATAAATAAGCAAATGAATTCAAATTTTGGAGCTTGTCAGGCTGAAAGGAAGGGCTTGACCTGCGCTGTGCTGTCACTCATCTGCCACTGGCCAGTCCTGTATTGCTGTTCCTGATGTCCCTGTTACAGGTACAGCCAAACGTTCATCCCCTGGCAGTCAGATTCCTGAGATGCTTTGACCTCTTGACTTCAGATTGTTCCTTCTGTCAGACTGAGCTGGAAAGAGGAACCTTTTCTGCAGGATGGATAGCAAGGAACTGGGCTGCTGTGAATGCGTCGCATTTTCCCAGATGGATTATTTCAAGGATGAAGATTTATGCTTGGACAGTGATAGTGCAAGTGGCAGTGCAGTCACAGCCTTCTGTAGAAGGAGTCACAGCAAAAAATAATGACTGCCAGGGATTTAGTGTTGGAAACCAAACTCCAGTGGATTTCCAAAAGCCATTAATTAGTTATTTTCTATTCCCTGTGGCTTAGTGTTCCGTTCAAAACTAGTGGTTTCCTACTTTGCTGCCAGTCCCTTGAGCCACCTCCTCTTCTTCCTTTTAGCTGGAAGTAAGTTGGATTTCAGTATTAAAATCACCACTTGAAACTGTAAAGATCTGGTTCACAGCAGGGGAGAAGTCTGGAGGTAAGGCCACATCACCCTGAGCATCTTTGTTATCCCGGTAATTCAGAGTTTGCTGGGTGACCTCAGAGCTCCTCTGTGCTTTGAGCGAGCACAAGGACATCTCCCAGCTTTGTGTCAGGCTTTGGCCAGAAATTTCCAAACTGGGAGTTGCATAGCTTGAATTCCCTGTGTTCTAGCTCGATTTCAGCCCTGTGCAGTTTTCTGCTGCCACCTCCCAGCAGAGCAGTAGCAGCTTCCTTGATTTATTCCAGTGTATGTGCAGTTAGTATGGTCATGGAAGATGCCATAGAGGTAGAGGTGAATAATTTTTGACTGAGGGAAAACTGGGGGGAACCTATTTGAAGGGGATTAGAGAGTATTAAATTAGAGGAAATGGGCCAAGATGACCCATTTAGATAGAAAGTTTCCAGATTAAACCACAGATAATCTTTTAAAAAGAGTAAATGGGATTGTGAAGGGGAAAGAAGAAAATGGAGCCTTAAAAAAATTTTTAAAAGTTTGAATTTAGTGATTAAGATTGAACAGTTGCAAAACTGCCATGGTAAGAGGGTAGTTGGGTTACTCCTCAGAGTAGGAGTCACCTGGGTGCAGTTACCATTTCAGTGCCTCGTTTTTACCCTTAGGAGGATAAGAGTCAGTGCTGGAGAGGAGTTTGAGGCATGGTATGGACATAGAACTTTTGATCTTGGCCTCACAGGAATTAAGAACTTATCTAAAACTAAGCCCTGTAGCCAACACAGGTTTATCTCTATTGAGCTCCCCATAAATGTGGGAGTAATTATGTGTGCTTTGTAGTCCATATTGATTAATTAATATGTGTTAATAGTGAGCTGTGACCATCAGTGTGTTTTACATCCCTCAAAGTATGATTTCTGATAGAACTAGACAGTTTCACTGTCGTCACTTCAAATTTACCTGAATTATCAGCCAGTGCTTATGAATTTAACTGCCAGCAATGGCAGGGGTGTCTGGGGAGTGAGTAAAAGAAAATCAGGGTGAGTCATGCAGATGGAAAAGGACTGGATTGAAGCCTTGTCATCATTTAGGAAAAACGAGAGGAAGAAAAGAACGAGAGTGTGAACTCTACCAAGTCAGCACAGATAGAACAGCAGGCACTGGAGTTACAGTGGCTGAGAAAATCACCACAGGCTGAGCTGTACCTGTCCAGTGTCCTTGAAATATGACACAAAACAGGTTAATTAAACTCAAGTAACAGAAAACTCAGCTGATTTTCTCCTTACTCTCCTTGGTAACAAGGTATCATGTAAACAGTGAGTGACTCTGGGAGTATTCAGTTGGCTTTTTTAGCTTCTTTAACTGAAACAACGTCCTGCCTGAGCCCTTGGTTTTACTTGAGGATAAAGCAGATGAGTAAATTCATGATTTCACAGCTAAAGATGTGAAGAAAAATCTTGTTCAATGGAAGAGTTTTTTTCCTCAAAAGTATTGTCCATCCCTGGCACAGCTGTTCGGGGCAGTGGTGGATTCCCACCCCTGGAGGGATTTAAAAGCTGTGTGGATGTGACACTTGGGGACGTGGGTTAGTGGTGGCCTTGGCAGTGTGGAATGTAGACTGGATCTTGCCTGCCGTGCAGGAAATTTCCCTAGTTCGTGTCTGGGTTACACAAAGAGATGTTTGTTGCTTTAAGAGCATTAATTAGGTTATTCATTTCTTTCTGAAATGCTTTTAACTAAAATAAAACTCCAGTATGGAAGCAGCGGTGGCCAGAAGCCCATGGTTTTTGCTATTATGATTTATTTTCTTCAAGGAGACACTGTTATCTCTTCCTGAGTTCTCCAAGTGTAATCTCTGTCTTCACTAAGGCTGTGCCAGTAACACTGCACTTGCAAACTGTTTTTCTAGTGGAAAATAATTTGCTTTGTAGTTAAGCACAAAAGCTGTGTGGATGTGACACTTGGGGACGTGGCCTAAGGGGTAGGTGAGGTTCAGCTGTTTGCTGGGTTTGGGTTTAAGTTTTCTGAAGTAATTAATTTCTCTTTTAAGGAAGTGTTTTAGTTGTTATAGCTGGTGATAGGTCCTGAAGGAGAACGAAGGTGCCTGAAATACTTCAGAATGTCTTTTTCTTCATGTATGGAAGAGGTGGTGGAAATCCTGGTGATGGCTTTGCTTGAAAGTTGTCCTACATGTGTGATTCTCTAGATGGGCCCTGTGTGTGTGGTGAGAAAATGCTCAGAGTTTGGCCAGGCTCTTGTTCTGCCTTCTTGCAAAATTCCAGTGTGACTTTGAACAAGTCATTTGGAATTTTCCAGAGTCCAGGCCCTCTCTGGGAGCTCTTGGTGACAAAAATTAGTGTAGTGTCACTTCTGTGCCTCACAGGGATCTTGTGGTTTGAGTATTTGGATACCCCAGGTGGCAGAATTAATGGAGAAGAGTTCTGAGATTCTGCCTGGGTTTTAGTAAAGGATTGGTCAAATTTTGAAATTAAATGGAGGAGGCGGAAGGCGGCACTGTACCCTGTAATCTTGACGGCTAAAAATTATGAATTACCATAGAATCCCAGAATGGTTTGGGTTGGGAGGGACCTTAAAGCTCATCCAGTTCCACCCCCTGCCATGAGCAGGGACATCTTCCACTGTCCCAGGGTGCTGCAAGCCCTGTCCAACCGGGCCTTGGACACTTCCAGGAATCCAGGGGCAGTCTGGTGTCTAGGGCAGGGCCATGTCTCAGTTTTATTGACGACTTTTTTAATGACTCCGTTTCTTCAAAGCGTTCGTGAGATTCACTGTGACTAAAGCACATGAGTCCTGCTTTGAGAGCTGTTACAGAGCTTATATATCCAAAGTTTAGGCTTTGGCTCCCAAATCCAAGAGCTCCTCCTTGCTCTTGGCACAGGTTTGGGCTTTGGGCCCTGATTCAGCGCTCAGCTGCCACTACAGTTTTTCTCTCTGTTTGTTAGTCCTTCTGATCCCTCATTCTGCCCTTGAATCCAGGCTCAGAGTTTGAATTTTTGCCTTGTTGCTGCAGAATTGCAACAATAGCAGGAAACCCAGATTTTGGAAGTGGGGAAGGTTAGGGTTAGACAGATAAGGTGTCAGTGTGAATCAGTGTGTGCCTTGAGTAGAATTCAGAAGTATCTGGCTGCCAGCCCTGTGCTTAGTCAGAGGTCAGTCCCTTTTGTAAGACTTGGATTATGACAATAATTGCCATTTATATTATATTTTTGCCTTGTAAGATCAATCTCAAGTTCTCTCTCTCTTTCCCAGAGATGTAAAGCAGAGTAAGTTACTCACCCGAGTGGCAAAACTGCTGGATTTGCTCACTGCCAGCATCCAGTAAGATTATTTTATCAGCAGAGAATTTCAGAGAATAAGTGGAAGAACAGCTTGTGTAGAACAGTGAGTCGGGGTTTGGGGCTCTTTAACCAGCTGAGAAACTTGAAGCCTCCTGAAGCAACGATGTGTTGATATTCTGCTCTCAGCTTGCCTCCTCTAATTTGTGTGGCGGTGAGTATTTGATTACGCCGGATTTATTTTCAGAAGTTTCAGGCTGCTCTTATTAATTGTCCCCATTTTGATCGAAGGCGTGTGGCAGAGCTCTGCGTTCCGGAGCCGCTGTTTTGCATCCCTAAACAGAGCCGCTGCCGCCGAGGCTCCGTGGCTCAGCTCGGAGCCTGATTTCCCTCCTCGCTGCAGCGCGAGCCTCTCGTTTCTCTCATTTCCCCGGGATGAGAGCAGTCATTACAAGAATTACATTTTGTTTGTGAATCAGGATGAATGGGAGTAGAGTAGAGGCCTTTTTTTTTTTTTTTTTTTTTTTTGAAAATCAGAACCCAGAGATGCAACTGCAGGAGATAATTATGCAAACGTATGGATGAGGATGGCTCTGTGTTCGTTGGCATGATGAGCACTTGAGGCCTGAGGTTTTTTCTCTCCCTCTCTCTTGAAGACTGGTACAACTCCTCTGAAAATACTGGAGTTGCAACTGATGAGCAGAAGTGATGAGTCAGATCCTTAATCCTCTGTTATGCCCCAGTATTCACAGCATCAGCTCCTGGTTTTGAAGGCAGCTTTGCTTAATATGGTGCAAAGTTTTAGGTGATTCTGGAATATTTATATTGCTGTGAATCATCGAATCAGAGAAGGGTTTGGGTTGCAAGGAACCTTAAAGATCATCTCATTCCAGTGGCAGGAATATCACTCACTATCCCAGGGTGCTGCGAGCTCTGTCCAGCCTGGCCTTGGACACTCCTAGGGATCCAGGGGCAGCCACAGCTTCTCTGGGAAACCTGTGCCAGGGCCTCCCCACCCTCTGAATTAAAGGAGATTCAGTAAGAACAGAAAAGGCCAAAGCTTGAATTTCAGAAGACTGGACACTGTTATGCCCTACATGCACCAGTTGTCTTCCAGCAGTGCCTTAGAGCTGCCCTAGAAGGGTCACAGTCTTTGCCTCTGGACTCCATGATCCTTGTATGTCCCTTCCAACTCAGAATATTTTGGGATTCTGGGATTTTTTCGGTGAGGTGTGTCAGTGGTGTTTGTGGAACAGCTGTAGCTCAATGAAAGCCCTTCCTCTGAGCATCTTGTAAGAACCAGCTGCATCCTTTGGGATGGGTAAAGGGTTGGATGGGGCCCTGATCAGCCTCATCTCTCAGTGCCATCCCTGCCTATGGCAGATGAGCTTTAAGGTCCCTTCCAGCCAACACCATCCTGGGATTCTGTGTAGAAAAAGAAGGACTGAATGAAACTATGATTGGTCCTTGGATGTCATAAGTATGTGTGGAGAGAGGAACAAGCTTGTGTAACCTAAAGCCTAAAATTCAGAGTGGGCAGCTGGAAGTGGAGTTTCTTTGTAGTCACTGGTTCTGGTAGGAAGCATCCGGAGCAGTACTTGATGTGAATTAGGTGGCTGAATACCAGACTGGGTAATAAGCAAATTACATTGCTTTGGAAATAGCAATACCATCCTTAATGCCCATTTTTAGTATCAGGAGGACATCCACCTCCACAGCTGTTCAGGCTGCAGTTCTCACCAGTACTGGGTGCACAGACACACGGGAAAAATCTGGTTACGGAGTTCGAGCTGTGAGAAAGACCGTGATAGTTAAAACTCAGGTTTAATTAACGAGTTGTAGAAAGTGATTTTTTAGCTGTTTTCTTTGGAAGAACCTATTTCAGCTGGAAAGCCACAATTTACGTAGTGATTTTGCTCTTCCATTTAAATGGTGAGATGGCACTGAGTGACACCACGGGGGTGCCTGTGATGTTGTGAAAGATGCTGGTGCTGTTATAAATGAGATGACAAATCCTGGATGTCCTGTGAGCAGGACAGTGCAGTGCAGGGGGGTCCTACCCTGTGCCATGTGTCAGAGCAGGGTAAATGCTGGCATCTCTCCCCATCCTGCTCTCCTCAGTTGATGGGACTTGATCAGAATCATTCTTAAACCAATTACCAGGCTTAGGATCCTGTTCTGAACACTTTGGCTCCTGCCCACATCCATATTATGCAGATTATATCAAATGTAGGTCTTCTATCAAAAAGCACAACTGGTTTTGTAAGTCTTGAGCTTTGCTTATTAGATAAAGCAGTGAATTTTAATGGGAATTGGAGAAGGACCTCTGCAGAAGAGCATCTCCTCAGTGATGCTAGAGTGCTTCCTACTCATCTACAGTGAGTAGAAGAGTGGAAAAAATGATTTCTTGTGATCATTAAAGAGTCCAGAGCCATTTTCTCAAGTGTTAGAGGTGTTAAGGCTGGTGTCTGGCCTTATTCCCAAACGGGTAATTGAATTGCTTTGAACTTCTGCGAGTTCAATTGGACATGGACTTAGCTGGTAGCTGTTTTTATGGGATTATTCTGCTGTGTTCCATCACCTAGAAAGTTAAGTGCCGGGTAAATGATTCTTGTATCAGCGTGGGCCTGGGCTGTGAGAGTAGGTGAGAAACCCTTGATGTGGTTTTCCTTACTTTTCTCTGTGAGGTGCAGGAAGAGAAGGGCAGAGAACACTCTGGCCACGTATCCCCGCTGGAGGTCAGGACTGTCAAACTGGGGAGGGAACCCCACATCCAGAGGGTGAAATTCATAAACAAAAAGAGGTTAAATAAATTGTGGTGGGATGAGAAGAAAAGGCAGTGCTGGTGAGAGCAGCCTCTGAACAGCCTCCACTCCACACAGTCCCTTCAGAAGGGGAGGAGTGGTGCTGCATCGGGCTGGTTGGGACCTGCTGGATATTTTATATCTGCGGGTTTGGGAGGGAAAATAAATTCCTTTTGATTTACCTCCTTAGAGTTCTCCCTTCAATCTGATCTTCAGGTACCTCAGGTTGCTTTTGGATGAGCCATGAAAGATGAGCATGAAGGTTTAATGCTTTGGAATGGTAGAACTGGACCGTCTTTTTGGGAGGTGATTGCCAGCTTAGTATAAGGAATATAAAGAAGTTTGATACTTTAGGCTGCTTATATTTTTTTGTCAGGACCTGAAGAAACTTTGTTTTAAGGGCAGTTAACATTCAGTTGTTAAAAAATTTGTCACTTTAAGTTTTGAGCTTAGTTAGAACTTTGCAGAGGTTTTGCTTGGAAAATTTCAGGGAGAAAAATGCACAGCTGTTCTCCCTTGGTTACCTCTCTTTTTTTTGGGTGTCTCCCCAAGGCAATTTGACAGCCCGTTGTCAGTGGTGAGAGTTTTGCTATCTGATAGCAGATAAAGCATGGGATGTAGAGGATATTTTTCTACACAGGCAGCAAAGTTTGCCTACAGCAAAGTCAGTCCACGGTCCGTGTTCTCAGGAAAAGTATTTTCCATCTTGATTTTCTCCTGTGCCCCTGCAATCATTCTGCTTGTCTCTATCTTATTTTACTTCTTGCTACTTTTGCAGTTGATTGTATTTCACAAGGAAAAAGAGGGGGAAGCAAATTGAATTACAGGTAGCCAGAGGAGTGCAGGAGGATAAGAGGCTCTTATTGCAGTGTGGGGGGGATGAAGTGGTGGAGAATATCCACTCATTAATGAGGTGAATGAAATTAGAGTGATTCTAAAATGGCTGGTTTACTTAACTGCTTTGTAAATTGATCTTTAAACAGGGTAAGTTTATTATAATATTTTAAAAAGGGAAAATAACCGAAGTCCCGCTCGAGTAACAGTTCAAAATAAAGCTTGCTGTAGTTATTCATTAAAAAGTTGTAGATAGTTGGCAATGTTGGAACATGTTCAATAATACCACGTTTTGCAATATTTGTTTCAGGGTTTTAATGGAAAATTCCGAGTTCTTGCAGTTGTTTTCAATGCATAGAAGTCCCTCAGGAGCATTATTTCTAGATCTCATGGTTGTGTAGAAAAGCGTGTGAAGATGGGAACAGGGGTTCCAGATCAAGAAGACCAATGAGATGTGTCAGTGCAATATGTGCTGAGTATGTAAATATAAACAAGGCACTTTGGACGTCTCTGTATGACATTAGTGAGACCAGCAGGGAGATACTCTAATTTTGGTGTTCTTAACTCTCAAGTGTTGAAAAATTACCCAAAAGTTGCATTAAAAGTGTTGGAAGGGTGGAAGAATTCTTTGCATGGACAGACAAGCAGATCATTGATTTTAGTTTGGTTTTTTGTTTTCAAATTGCCCACATTTTTCCAGTGGTTGTGTTAAACACAGTACCATGGAGTTAATTTGACAGTAGGTTTACTACTCTCACATTACTTTCTGCAAGGGTTTTGAGTCCACTGATGAACAGGACTCTAGAATACAAGTTGGGAGTAATGGAGTATCTTATTCCTGGGGAAGAAGGTGGCCTTGCCCAGCAGCCTTTGCATCCCTGTGAGTTGAAATTCTTGCACAAGCTCGTCTGTATCAAAGTGGGGCAAATTGAGGCCAGAGCTCTTTCCCTCATAAGGCCACGAGCGATGGGAGGTCAACCCCTGCCCCTGCATCTGAGAACTCTGCACTTCATTAGCTGGAATTCCCTAAAGGACCATTAGGATTCACCAGATCATTATGTGTCATTCACTAAAGGAGATTAATTTGGCCTGGGCACCCGGATCCAGGAGCTGAGTCCTGGCACTTCAGACAAATTACTAATGACACCCAAATTTTAGAGGGAATTGCTGGCCATGGCCACCAGCTGCTGCGGGAGATGGGGAGGCCCTGGCACAGGTTGCCCAAAGAAGCTGTGGCTGCCCCTGGATCCCTGGGAGTGTCCAAGGCCAGGCTGGACGGGGTTTGGAGCACCCTGGGATAGTGGAAGGTGTCCCTGCCCATGGCAAGAGGTGGAACTAAATGATTTTACAGCCCCTTTCAATCCAAACCATTCTGTAATTCCATGATTCTGTGTTGCTTGACATCCTTGATGCCATCTGGAAAGTCTTGCTTTTGTCAGATGGGAGTTTTTTAGTTCATGGGGCTACAAGGACAAAAATTCTGTGTTTCTGTGTCTGTGATAAATGGAAGATTAACTAATTTAAAGTATGTTTTAGTATTAAATGTTGAAGAGTCTGTAATGTAGAAAATTTGAGTGGAGGTAATTCTGGTTCAAACAAAGAACTTGAGCACGTGAAACTTGGTATTGGCAGATAAAAAGTCCAGGAAATGGTGACATTGGAAATACAGGTAAGAAATGCCCAAACCAGGTGTTTTCCTGAGGAAAGGTGAGCTGGCACATCCAGTGAAAACCACCTCAAGGCCAGATGTTTGAAGAGATTTTCTGTTTGAAAACCATGCTGCTTGGAGCTGTCTGTGGTGAGTCAGTAAGTCCGTGTGACACTTCCCCCAAGGCTGGGAAAGAAGGACTGGAGCAGCCCTGCCTCCCCCAGAGGCCAAACCTGGAACACAGCGTCTGTTTCCAAATGCTCCCTGTCAAGCTGCGAAGGTCTCAGGCTGGGATGCCACTTCCGAATTGTGGTTGTTACAATTCCAGTCAGTTGCAGGTCGACTGCTGCGTTGCCTGCCGTGCCCTCCTGTGGTTCAGCAGTCTGGGTGCTTGTCTTTGAAAATATAAAATGGCCTGGATGTTTCCAGTAATCAGTTTTCCGGAGGACAGCACATTCCCATTGGGCTCAAGCGCTGATGTGGATGTAGAACGTCTGTCTTCTCACACAGGCATTTTCTTGGATGGGAGTCATCCCCTTGCCTTGTCCTCCTGCTTCCTTCTCCCCCAAAACAATGGAAGGGGCTCAGTAGTTGCTGGATGAGGGCAGAGATGGGACTTTCTTCTCATTTCTGTGTTTCCCAGGCTGCAAATGCCATTTTTGTGGATTTGTGCATCCTGGCTTTGTCTTTACAGCTCTACTCCAGCTCTACTCCAACAAGCCAGTCCTCAGTGTTGTTCTTCAGCCCCAGCTACAGATCTCGAGTCATCCCGTGACTCCTGTCGGGAGCTTCTGTGTGCCAGGGCAGAAGTGGACACGAGGAGTCATTCTCAAAATTTTTGGGGAGGAATAGGCAGCCCCGTCCCTGGAAGGTCTCTCAGCCTGACAGCCATCATCCCTCTCCTGGCTGTCGCAGGGTCCTTGGAATTCTTCCTTGACTTTCCCTCAGCTGCTGTGTGCCCTGGCTCGCGAGGATTGTACATCAGCTCTGTCACGTCTCCTGGAGTTTGAGTGATCTCTTCACCCTGCCCTCCTGCAGGAATGGTAATAAACCCTTGACTCACGAGAAGATTCCTGGGAAGGATGGAAAATGCCGTATTCTGCTTGCCAAGTTCTGCCTGCCCTCCATCTGCCATCCCTTCTTCTCAAGATCTAGAGTTCTGAAGGAGGAGATCTTGTTGTCTGTGTGGCATTTGGATCTATAGCCAGGAGACTTAGGAAAGAAGAGCGATTAAAGGAGCATACTGTGATTTTTTTTCAGTTCCATTTCTGGGCTTTGCAGCAAATAATGTTCATTGTTGTGGCACCCTGGGAAGTTTAGGAGTTAAAAATGATTTTGTTGAGCCACCAGGATGGTTGAGTTACCTGAGAAGCCAGTCTTTGGAGGGGAAAAGGCTGAAGACTTATTTCTTTAAATGAAAGCTCAGGAGTAATTGGATGTGCTGCACTTTCCTTGTCAGGGCAGGCAATCTGTGACAGCGTTCCAGGTTCAAAAGTTCCTAACTTCAGAAATCCAACTTCAGTCAAATCAACTTGGGTCCTGCAGGCCACTAGAATTTCCGTTGGGTGTGTTTTTATCTCCTTTTTTTTCAAGGTAGCAACAGAAGTTAGGGCAACTCGAACTCTTTGTAGTAAAGATTTGAAAGAGTTGAGATTCATAAATCTCACGTCATAACTGGTTAAAACTTGTCCAGAAAACCTCAGATCTGTGGCCACCACAGAAATCTGAGATTCCTGTATGGTGGGTACTTGACACTGGGCAAAATTTTGTCTGGAATCAAGTTGCAGCCTTAATTACTGAGCAGCCACAGTCTCTGTAGCAGGGGTTTATCAAAAGCAAAAGGGCACAAACTGCAGGGTTGGTGCAGGTGTGGGAAGTGTCAGGAGAGGGCCGAAACTCTGTTGGAGCACTCCAAGGAAAATAAACCTTTCTGCTGTGTAGTGAGATTGGCATTCATGGCAGGTGTCCGGCTGAGGTTGTTTGGAGGTGCATTTTGGAGCTGTCATGGGTGTGTCTTAGAGTTTTGCACCAAAATTGATCTTAAGTGCTTTCCGTGTGCCACGCAGAACTATTGAACTGACATATTTTGTGTTTTCCCTCGTTTCCAGCCTGCTGGAAACCATGTCTCACTACACAGATGAGCCAAGATTCACCATAGAGCAGATCGACCTCCTGCAGCGCCTGAGACGCACGGGAATGACCAGGCATGAGATCCTGCACGCCCTGGAAACCTTGGACCGTCTCGACCAAGAGCATAGCGACAAATTCGGGAGAAGGTCTGGCTACGGAGGCGGCTCCTACAGCAACAGCACCAACAACGTCCCGGCGTCTTCCTCGACGGCCACGGCTTCCACGCAGACCCAGCACTCCGGGATGTCCCCGTCCCCGAGCAACAGTTACGACACCTCCCCACAGCCTTGCACTACGAATCAGAACGGGAGGGAGAGTAACGAGAGGTTGTCTGCCTTCAACGGGAAGATGTCGCCCACCCGCTACCCCCTGGCCAACAGCCTGGCCCAGAGGTCCTACAGCTTCGAGGCTTCCGAGGAGGACTTGGACATCGACGACAAAGTGGAGGAGCTGATGAGGTGAGTGGAAGTTTCTGTCAAAAGTTTGGAGGTGAGAAGTGCCTCAGCAGGAATGGGTGTGTTGGAAGTCTGCTCAAATAGGGATTGTAGGGTGGTAAAATGCTGGCACGGGTTGTCCAGGGGGGTGGTGGATGCCCCATCCCTGGAAATACTCAAGGTTAGGTGGGACAGGGCTCTGAGCAACCTGATCTACTTGAAGATACCCCTGCTTATTGCAGTAGGTTTGGAGTAAATGACCTGAAAGGTCCCTTCCAACCCACACCATTCCATGAGGATTTGATGGTGATTATCAGGAGAGCAGGAGCTGCTTCAGGCAGTTGTTCCTGCCAGTTCCCCAAGGGTCACCGTCCCAGAACCTCTCACCTGCCATGTGGAGGCAGCCCCTGGCCCTGTGTGGGTGTCCCACAGTCTGACTGTTGAAATAGTTTTTCCTGTGCTGTACTAAAAATTGGGATTGACGTTGGAGCACTCGTTTTCCACCGTGCTTTTATTCAGGATTCTGATCAAGTATCAATTCACGCGACTCCTCCTCCACTATTTCACACCTGTTATGATTCCTTCCCTATAGAGGGAGAGTAGGGAATCCAACTTGGATTGGTCAGTGCTTTCCAGTGAGATCTGCAGACGATGCATGTTGTGTATTTATAGTTTGTGGCAGGGATTTGCAGAGTGGTGCAGGAAAATACAAATAATAAAGAAGAAGCAGAAGTTTTCAGTGAGAGCCAGTTGGTTGGGCTTTTTTCAGGAGTGACCTTCCTTTACTTTTAGCAGCTTCCTTTTCAGCATTGTGGCAAAGATGAAAGGAGGGGATTATACTCCTGAGGATGAAAGTCTGAGTCAGTGGGCTTTGAGAGCAGAAAGAAATAGGAGGAAAGGCCAAATGTCTCAAAACAATTTTGGTCAGAATGTTGGAATTTATTCTTTTTTCCACCCAAAATGACACCATTCCTGAAGTACCTGTGAGAGAGCTGGGGTCCATAAGCTCCAGGATGGAAATGTGTTGGAAGTAGTTTGGAGATTTCAGGGAAAGATGTGGCTTTTGGGGGAGAGGATTAGAGACGAGCAGTAAGAAAAGCCGATCAACCTCATTTGCTGTCGGCTGCAGGATGATGGGATCGTGCAGGAAGGGGGTGAGTGCAGCAGAGTGCCAAGTTCCCATGGCTGAGGTTTGGGTTCCTGTGCAGTGAGCCTCAGGTAATGCTTTCAGTGCGTATTTAAGCTGAAATGACTTGTATTTGCAGGCACATAGAAGATGAGTGTTGGGTACAGAAATAAAAATGAACCCACAGCACAGCATTCATTTTGCATTTACATTTGCAAGCTTGAGTCTGCTTTCAATGTGGCTGGGGCAGCAGGGGAGAAGGGGAAGGGAAATGTCTCTTAAAGCCTAATAAAGACTGTTTTTAATTGCCTGCCCATCTCAGGGAGGGAAAGAGGAAGAGGAGGGCAAAGTATGTGTTTATTGCAGTTGAAATTTGCTGCATATCACGGTAGCTGTGCAACTTCCAATTTATTTGCTTTTTAGCACAGTTGTAGCCCTTTCTGAATTACCTGTACAGACCTTGTAAAAATCATACAAAGACCTCAGTTCATTCAGCGCAAGCTCTGGACTAAGCAGGGGACTAAAGTAGGGGTGTGAAGACAGAGGCTGCAGAATTTTGGATCTTTTCCTTGGGATGCTGGAGGAGGTTGGTGTATGCATATTCATTTGGGTAACTAACCATGCAGCCCCTGCTATCCTTTATTTTTTATTTTTCTGCCTCATTTTTATGAGTGAGGTTTTCATGCTGGTATGAGAGATTTATTCATCTCTGTGTAATGAAACTTTGTACATTCCATATGGCAGTGCTGCACCTAATATGAATTATATGGGACATGAGTCATCCATTCTCCTGCTACGGTGCTTTGATCAAACGTGACAGTTGTTAAAAGAAGTGTCCACCACTGAGGCACTTGGGCTGTTTTAATACCAACCTTCCCCACTCCTTGTCCCCTAAATAAAGGAAATAAAGACATTTTGCATCTTCCAGGTGCACTTTGGTCCGTCCCTCTTTTTGTGTGTCCTGTTGTTGTTTTGTTTTGGTAGGAGGGACAGCAGTGTGATAAAGGAGGAGATCAAAGCCTTCCTCGCCAACCGGAGAATTTCCCAAGCAGTTGTTGCACAGGTAACAGGTAAGAGCTCGGGGAGTCCTTTCCTCGTTTTGGGAACCTCTGTGTCTGAACTGCCTGTCTGAGCCGGGTGCAGATGTTGGAATATCACTTGGCTTTCTGCATTGCAGTGCAGATCTGTCAGCTTAGTCATGATAATGTATGCCTTTGATTTAAGACCCATTGTCCTGCACATCATGGAACTTCCCCAGTGAATCACTTTTTTTTTTCCTTTTTTTCTTTTTCTTTTTTCCTGTGGCTTGTGCTGGCAGATTTTATTTTACAGCATTATAATAAAGCCTGAAGTTCTTATCTTAAAATGAAAACAGTTTTCCTTAATTCTTAAATTGTTTGTTGAGTGCGGCAGATAGATGCGTATCTGCATCTCTGGGTATGGAGAGAGAGAGATAATGTGTATTTATATATTAAAAAGTATATGAATAGTCAGGAGACACAGCTGTAGCTGGTACTACTGCAGCCAGGAGTTGGAGGATGAGAGCTGGAAGTTTTGTCCATCCTTTGAGCCATGATTAATGAAAATCCAAAGGGAGTTTGAGGGATGATCAGACCAGCTCAGGTTTTACCTGGAAGGAGCAGTGGTTCTGGGTGCCCTCTGCCCTGAGCCTTGTCTCTCACATCCAGACAGGTGAAGTCACTGCAGTGGTGCCACTCCTTCCCTGGGCGTCTTCCCAGAGCTTTACAGAGAGGGTGACAAAGTCCTGCTGCTCCTCCATGGCGTGGGGTGTTGTTATTTCTCCCTTCCAGGCGCACTGGCCTTGCCTGGAACACCCTCAGAATCGTTTTGTTGGAAAAGCCCTCTAAGACCATTCTCCCAAGGCCACCACTGACCCATGTCCCCAAGTGCCACATCCGTATGGCTTTTACATCCCTCCAGGGATGGGGACTCCACTCCTGCCCTGGGCAGCTGTGCCAGGGCTGGACAGCCCTTTCCAGGCAGGAATTGTTCCCAGTATCCAACCTGAACCTTCCCTGGCACAGCTTGAGGCCATTCCCTCTCATCCTGTCCCTTGTTCCCTGTCAGGGAGTTGTGCAGAGCCAGAAGATCCCCTCTGAGCCTCCTTTTCTCCAGGTTGAGCTCCTTTCCCAGCTCCCTCAGCCACTCCTGGTGCTCCAGCCCCTTCCCCAGCTCTGTTGCCTTCCCTGGATTCACTCCAGCCCTTCTTTTAGGATGAAGATGATAAATCCCAGAATGCTCAATCCCATGTTAGACCTCTAAGATTTGTTAACTTTTTAACCCAAGCTTGGATAAAGATCTTGAAAGAGATAATTTTTAAGGTTGCCTGATGTCTGGGAATGCCAAAGCAGTGGGAGGAAAGTTGTTCTTTTATGATATTTCCAGGATTTGAAATGTCAGGAACCCGCCTATCTGGGAGCTCTGGGTTTGCAGACAGGGCAGCAGTTGAGGTGGGCGAGCACAAAAACTGGTGCTTGAACCACGGAGCCAGGAATTCCTTCCATGTCTCTAACTCTTCTGTGACCCTGGGCAAAATGACTTTTCCTTCCCTGGTTTCAGTTTCATCTGGAAAATCGTGAGATTAACAATTTGTGTAAATGTGAGGGATGTTATCGGCCTTATCAGATGTTAGCACGAATACTTCAAAATTTAAGGTATAATTTGAGTTGCTTAAATTGTACCTGAACTCTAAAATTTTGGTGGTTGGGAGGTCACTCTCCTACTTTTGCGCATTCCTTGCCTGAATATTATCCTGGAAGAACCCATCTCTGAATTAACCTTTGTGTAGCACCCAGCAAGTCAGGCTGGCTTCCCCTGCGAGGGAAGTAATGCACAGAGAAGAAAACTGCACAAAAGGAGTCTTTCCAAAAGGAGCCAGCATTTTTCTGCGCAGTGGGACTGCCACATGTGGGCTCATTGAATCAGAATCACCACACCAGATCCAAGTCCGCGTCAGTGAAAGGAATGGATCTGATTGTAATTAACTGGGTGTCTTGGTGCACGTGTTTGGTACCCTGCAAGAGGCTGTAGGACAGTCAAGACCAGTCTCTTCACTCCTGATCCTTTACTCCTTCCATCGTGAGCCTGTTCTCTTGGATTTCAGTTGGCATTAAGTTGGCATTTAGCCTCTGGGAGCTCTCGTTGTTTCCTCCTGTGAGTAAATGACACCAACCATCCACTTCAGACGTGGCTGACTGAATTTCACACCCTTCCCACTCAGCCCTCCTGCGTGACACGAGGGGGATCCGCAGTGTGCTCACGGAGGGACCAGAGAAATACTGCAGGATGTCAGTGGGACAGAACGAGGGCTGAGCTGAAGGCACTGTGTTATTATCTTGTTTTCAAGCCAAATCCATGGGAAACCAGTAGATCTTTGCATCTCTGTCATCCTCCCTGTGCTTTGTGGGAGCTGATTCATTTTAAATAAACCCCCGGCCTTGTGTAAGCAGGTGTGTAGCACTTACATGCCACTCTTAAGTACATAGTTAGGGCTTATCTGAGAGAAATGGTAAATCTCAAAGAGATGTTTGGAAGGACCAGATTAAAGGATGTGCTCAGCTCTAGCAGGGAGAAACATCAGCTTCCTCTCAAAGGCAGGGAGTGGTGAGGAGTGACTGAAATAGCTCGGGACAGAGATCCGGAGCAGAGCGTCCCAGGGCTCTCCCTTCCAGAGCTGTCTCAAGCCTGGTGAGTGCTGGCTGACTTGAGTATTCTTCAGATGTCTCCAACATCCCTTTCAGCTGGGGAAGAGACTCCCAAGGAATGCCTGGAAACCACTTCTGGTTCAGTAAAAAACCAGTTTGTATAGGCAGAGGCTGTGCAGAGTATCTGATCCCAAATGGCATCAGCTCAGCATTTACAGGCTTTGTCTTACTGATAAAGATTTTCTGTAAAAAGTTACTTATACAAGAGGAAAAGAGAAAAATTAGCTTTTAGTCTTCATCCCTTGTACCTTGGGAAGAGGCAAGAAAGAAAGAAAAATTTATGGCTGGCTCTGTCCAGGAGAGTGGCTTGGCTACCTCTGCTGGCAGCTTTTCCTTTCAACCTCTACCAATTCTGTGTTTCTCCAGTCCTTATGACCTTATTATATATCCCCATTCTGTAACTTGTCATGTTCTGTCCTTGGTGCAGAAACCTCTACTGCAACTGAGACCCCTCAAAACCTCCTCTTTAACCTTATTTTGCTAATTCTTCAAACTACACTTTCATTCAGAAACACATTTCTCCTTTTTCCCATCTTAATTCTAGCATTGCAAAGCACTTACAGAATCCACAGTCCTACAGCTTTTCCTCTTGTTTTTCCTGCTGTAGCATGAGGGAAGTGATGGAGAGAGAGGAACACAGAGCTGAAGGTTAAAGTCAGCTGTTGCAGTAGAAAAATTTTGAGGCTCTCTTAATCCTTATAAAATTACCAGAAACTTTAAAAGTCATTTAGATGATGAATCTGACAGAAAAAAATTAAACCTGGAAGACATTCTACAGGGCTGCCCTGGCGTATGGAGAGGACAGGGCAGGTTGGAAAATAGTAACAGGGTATTAAAAAGTGACTTGAAAATAAAGGAATGATTGATAAGAAGCAAAAACTTAGCATAACACTTACTAGTGCTGGTCCTAAAAACAGGAGCTGCTTTTTATAGAAACTTTTTTAATGGTGTCTGTAATAAGATAAACAAGAAGCACTTGGGTTGGGCTCTGTATAAATAATCTCCTACTGATAAGAAAAATGACAGTATAAACAGGAGCTAATAATAGTTCCTGCGGAATTTCCTATCCTGGTGTTTGGAGCTCCTTTTAACATCTTTGCAGCCTGCTCAGGAGTGGGGGTTCAGCCCCACGTGGGGCAGGTGAGCTGCCAAATTTTTATCAAACATAATTTGAAGTCATGTGCTGCAATTTGCTTGAATTACCATGAGAATTGTACCTGGGCACCGGGCTATGGTCAGAAGGCAAAGGATGAAGAGAGAAAAGAAAGCTTTTCTCAGGGATGCTGTCTGAGCTTCCAAAGTTAGGTGGAGGATGGGGGAGATGTTTCCAGGAGCTGATGTCTTTTTGTTCTACAGTAAAAGAGAGAGAGAGAGGAGAGCACAGGGATGAGCCCTCTGCAGATGGGCTAAAGTGGTTTGATGGATGATGCCTCTGCGAGGTTTGGAAATATTACCTTTGCTGTATTTTACACATAGGGAGTGAAGGATTAAAAATCCCCAACCCTTATTTTCCTGAGGTTACAGAGCAGAAATTTGAATTCGGTTTTCTCAGTTCCTAATAACATAAAAACCAAACCACCGTTTAAAGAAACCCAAAACCCGTCAACAACAAAATGCAGAAGTCATTTTTTGGGTTGTTTTTAAATACACATAGAGCTTTCCAGGGTGCAGTTCTGGTAACCTTCCCAATTATTCCGCTTGTCCAACCCAGCCCTGTCCTACTGCCTCTGCCTTAATTGATAGGAGATCTCCAGGCCTTGGCTTTAGATTATGCTGAACACACGTGCAGTGGAGGGCAGCCTTGGAGCACTGCTGGAACAAATAAAATCCCCAAAGGTTTGGAACCCACAGGGGTGCTGAGCAAATGCCAATACACAGTGAAACTTAACTAGTTCCATTGTGAAGAGAATTCAGAAAATTCCTGAATTACTGATCATCTCAAATGGCATGAAACTGCATTTTGAGAAACATTTTCCTTCCTGTTTTTTTTTTATACTCATGACAACACAAAGCAAGATTTGTTTTTCTATGATTTTGATCTTTGCAGGTTTTCTGTAAACAAGCTTTGCTAATCTTCTAAATTGATAGATGTCCTTTGCAAGCACTTGTACTCTGAATCTGGGACTTTGCTTACAAAGTGAAGAATTAAAACACAGTCAGTTACTTTCTTCTCCAGGTCTGACGTATTCCAGGTGCTTCTGAAAACCTCTCCTGAAAGAGACATTAAAGAAATGCAAAGCAGAGCTGCTGAACAAATCTGTGAAGGTGAAAACCAGTTCCCAGAGACTTGATGAACAGCAGAGTTGAGGGTTATGAGCAGATTTGAGCAGCACATAGCAGTGGCCTTCCCTTGGTGATGTATTTTGCCATTTATTTTATGTGTTTAGAAGAGAAACTCTCTCCCCAAATCAGTTGTGCAGGAGACAGCAGGGCTGGCCGGGGGAGTGAGCACAGACTGTTTTGTTTATCACTGGGAAGTGTGACCTGCTGTGGGAAGGAGTGATGTGTGACACAAGCAGTCAGCATCTGAACTGCAATAATCCTTTGCGGATACCACTTTCCTTCAGTATTTTCTGTGAGAAAACTGCTGGTGTCCATAACCAGGTGTGTTCCTGGCCCTGCTGATGCTGAGCCCGGAGCACCACAGCCCTCCTTGAGGTCCCTGCTTCAGTTGGAGAGGGAATTTCCTCAGCACAGCTGGATTTTCACCACTCCAGAGAAGTCATTTCATTAATTGCTTCTGACAGCAGGGTGATTTCTTCCCTAGAGCAGTGTGATTAGAGACAACGTGAGGGGAGGGTCCTGGTGGTCACTGTCCCGTGAGTCAGCTGTGCGAAAGCCACTTGAGATGCAGGAAACTCCGACACGGCAGTTTGGGGGGGTTGTTTTTTATATCGCAGGGAGTTAAGGATGGGTTTGGATCCCACAGCACTGGGATCTGGGAGATCCTGGATGAGTTCTTCTGAAAGACTTTGCACGTGACCTTGGGTTGGTCAAGCTGTTGGGATATGGTTTTGGGGCCTCTAAACCTTGCTGAGGCGCAGATCAATTTTATGCCTTAAAAACATTTTGCAGAAGCAGCTTTATGAGCTGTGAGGACTCGCAGCAAGTCAGAGGCCCAGCTACTGTGGCTAAATGGCAGCCACAAAAGGATCCCAAAACAGATCCAGCTCTGTTTGGGAGAACTTTGATGCAGTTCAGGACGTTGGGACAGTGAATAATTTGTGGAAAGAAGCTTTTTATTATGAGAATGATAAAACACTGGCACGGCTTGCCCAGAGAGGTGGTGGCTGCCCATCCCTGGAAACATTCAAGGTCAGGTTGGACAGGGCTCTGAACAACGTGATCCAGTTGAAGATGTCCCAGCTCGTTGCAGGGGGTGTTGGACTAGATGACCTTTAAAGGTCTTTCCCAACTCAGGTTTTTCTATGATTCCATGAAAGTGGACATGGCAAGACCTAGCTTGACTCTCTTGGCTCCTGCTGCTGTGCCTTGCCTCGAGCACGTTGTCTGGAGTGGTGACATCTGTGCCACGTGTGACAGTGTCAGGCAGCCTCTTGAGCAGAATTCAGATTTTCCACTCATGCCAGACATTTAATCTCTATTTATAATTTTTGTCTACCAATGCTTTGTGTTTGTATCTTAGGTTGTTATCCAAACACTCAACACACACTAATTCACTGCAATAAGTGTAAGTGGACCGTAGTAAACAAGTAAATGACTGGAGCTGTTACCCAGTGATTAATTAATGGGAGCAGGGCAGCCAAAAGCAGTGAGGCACAAACCTTTGTGTCCCACGGCACAGGACAAGAAATGGCTTTTATAAATCATAATAATAGGTCAAGAGCTGCACATTTTCAAAACTTGGTCTTTCCACTGGTGATCAGGCATGCAGGTGGCAGGATTTCAGCTAGGCTGGAGCCTTGTTTAGGGCCAGAGAGTGTTATCAGCTTACACTGCCTTCTTTTGGTGTTAACTTGTGTGCTTCCACAGCTCCTTGATGTAAACTTGGCAGGGTCTGAGGATTGTGTTTGGTTGAATAATTGCACTTCCCCAGAAGTATAAACTGAGTTTTAGATCCCACTGTGGGCCCTGGGGGTAGGCAGCTCTTGGCTGCCCCAGCTGTTCCTGAACTCTGTCAGTTGAGGGCAAGGCAATCTCTGGGAATGGGTTTCGGGAAAATCAGGGTCTGTTTTGTGGGCACAGCTCTGCTGAACAGCAGTGAGCTGCTGTATCCGAAACAAAACACACCCATCCCTATCCCCCAGGACAATTAAAACTTCATAGCCTCCAGAATTCTGTTCGAGGAAGAACAATTAAGAGTAAAAATCTGGTTGGTGTAAACCCACCTGAATATGATACCTGAGAGTGAAGTTGAGACATTCTGAAGTTAACTACCTTCAACACACACAAAAAAGCATAATAAACCCCCACATTAGACATGGTAAAACTACAGGGGGCTGTTTTTCATGAGTTAAATATGATTATGAGAGCTTATAAAACCT
Source organism: Cnemophilus loriae (assembly GCA_013397755.1). Taxonomy (NCBI): domain Eukaryota; kingdom Metazoa; phylum Chordata; class Aves; order Passeriformes; family Corvidae; genus Cnemophilus; species Cnemophilus loriae. The sequence continues at coordinate 282,783 of VZTF01001870.1, read as the reverse complement.
CGATGCATCTCTAGAGGGGGGAGGTAGTTTGGGTTCTGTGTGCAAACCAGCCTCTACCTGCCCGGCTGGTATCGCCAAGCAGGTGGTGGCACAGGTGGTGTTGGCAGGATATTGGTACTTGGAGCACCTCCTAAAACTTCACTTCTCAGGAGAGTTTGGATGTTGTTAACCTGTTCTGATGGCTGAAGGGCCCTGTGGAAGGCACAGGGAGTTCTGAAGTACTGCTTCAGTTCCTCAGCAAACTCTGCATTTTTTATGTTTTCTGATGAGCCTATTGCTCACCTCTTCATGCACTTCTAAACCTCTTGTTTTATTTAGTTCCTCTGCTGATCACTTTTTCCCCTTCCTGCACTGATCCTTCGTTCTCTGTCACGCTTTGAAAATAATTCTATTAACTTCTAGGAATTTTTTTTTATCTTTTTATGTTTCCTTAGAAGTCTTGCTTTAAAAACTAGAATGTTTTGTCCCTTATCATGCCTGAGCACCTCGAGCTTGGCTCCTGCTTTGCTGACAGACAGCTGCCCCTTCTGGTTTGTTTTCTGGCCGTTGTTGCAGCTGCTGACAGTTGGTTTGCTCCATTTCTGGGCTGATTTGATCTGTATCACATAAACTGTTTTCTGTGTTTATCTCCCTTCTTACTCAAGCACTGAATGATAAGGATTTCCTAACAATCGTTATTTATATATAATAGTGGGGAAGGGACTTGTTCCCATTTCACAGATGAAGTTTAGGAATCAGGGAACTTGTGGACAATTCAGTCAGTGATAGCTTTGGCTTCACTGTTTTTTTTTGGCTTCAGTTTTTACCCTCTTTGCCTGTGGTTTGATTGTGCAGATGCCAGGGTGTGCCTTGAGTAAGGCTGAACATAACCCCAGGGAGAAATTCAGGCAGTTTGGGATGGAGCAGGGAAGCTTCAGCTCTGCTTTTTCTGGGATTGAAGCATCACAAGTTCCCGTACTTTGTAAGACACCACCTTTTATCAGTATATAAACCACTTAAGAATGTTTGGTAAAGAAGAACTTTTCTCTTTCTCTTTGTTTTTGTTCTGTTCTGGTTTTTCCCAGGTATCAGTCAGAGCCGGATCTCCCATTGGCTGTTGCAGCAGGGGTCGGACCTGAGTGAACAAAAGAAAAGGGCATTTTACAGATGGTACCAGCTTGAGAAGACAAATCCTGGTAAACAAATGCAGCCTAAACATCTCCTGCTGTTTATTTGTGGAATGGAAGCCTTTTGTCACTGTTGTTTATTAGCACTGATAATTCACTTCTAAGTCTGGGGTACTCCAGAGGATCTCCCTGTGACCAGGTTCATTTTTAGGAGGGCAGGAACAAATCTGCTTTTTGCTTTGCAGCAAATGATGCAGAGCTGCCTCATCCAGAGCTGCCTCATCCGGAGCTGTCTGTCCAGCTCCTCAGCCACAGATACCTGCCCTGCCTTCCCACCACTCAGGAAATCTGGGATCAGAAGCAGCCAGTGAAGTTGTTGTCAGTTAATGTGAAATATAAGCTGAGGCTCTTCAGAATGAACAAATAGAAACCATTAATAATGGCTGTATAATATAAAGTTGCGGCAAAAAACCCCACAGAGTTTTGCAGAGAGGATCTTCAGAGGGTTTTGGGTTGGATCTCAAGCTTGTAGATGGGATATTGATAGTTACAGTGATAAGCTGGAGATGTGTCTTTCAAATCCCACCTGCTTCTCCAAATCTCAAAATAGATCTTGAATACAAAAAGAGAAGTAAAGCTCCTCATTATCTTTAACTAACCAGCAATCTTCAAAATCACAGTTGAATTAATTTCCTTACATTGTTCTTCTCCATAGATTTTGTTTGACCACAGTTCTTATTTTTCCCTTTTAACAGTTTTATTGTGAAGATCAAAATATTTACGTTTAATTTCCTTTAAACAATGGCTTGATTAAATTAACTATGTAATTGTTTTAAGGAATTTAAAACTCAGGCTCTCCAATGTGAACTTGGCTTCAATATCCAGAATTCTATTAAGAAAAATTCCAGTGGAAACAGAGCCTCAAAACTTCAGCTTTGTGTATAAGCTGAAAATCAAGAGGCTCCAGCTGACAGTTGGCCTGAGAATAATTCAGATTTAAGTTGGGTGGGTTCAGAGGGAGAGCTGAGACTGTTTTTTCTGCTAAGCATCTTAAGATGTTGATGCTTCTTAAAGTTGTTTTAAAGAATAAAAGTGCCAGGAAGCCTTGAATTTTGCACTGGCTGGAATTGTGGTACTGAGGATCAGCAGAATTCCCGGGTACAACTGTCCAGTACCAGCTGCTTGGAAAGGCTCAGGTTTTACCCTGCAAAGTAAAACATTTCCCAGACATTTCCCTTTCTTTGATGGAAGGTGTTGCCTTCAAAGTAGTGGAGAAAACTAGAAGGTTTTTGGAAGGCGTAAAAACCAGCAAAACCCTCTCCAGATAACACCTGTTGTGTGGATTTTCCCAGCCTTGCATCCCTTATTTCCAGTATCACATGGAGCTGTGTAGGAAATAGTGTTTTGTGCTAATAACAGAACCCTTGTTCAACTTAGCTCTAAAATCTTTACTTCTTCCTTTTTACGTTCTTTTTTCCCCACATCCATGAGCTCACATCTCATTTGTCCTTTTGCTCTGAGGAAGGAAGACTTTCCCCAGTGAAGGTTATGGCTGAAATTGAAATGAATCAATGTTAACTCTGCTTTGCTTTAGACATGGAAAAACTCCTTGAAGAGTGGTTGTTTGAGTGTAACCTTTTTCCCAATAAGAGATCTTAAACAGCATTTTCAAAGAGTGTAAAAGGCAAATTGTTTCCTCTGCCTAAGCCAAGGGACTATTTGGATGCACTTAAATTCCTTTTAGAACCAGACAGCATTTGGTTTCTTTTTAGAGGCTGAGGTAGAAGGAGGAACCTTCAGTTTTCCTGTTGCTGTCGGGAAAATCTACCTGAGGAAAATGGGGTTGTATTTATTTATTCATTGTAGGATAATCCACTGCTTTGAGTTACTGCCATCTGTTATATTGCAGGTCAGACCAGGTAGCCAAGAATAATTAACATGGGTATGAACAAGTGTGTAAAGGGAGGTACCAACCTTGTCCAGAGAGTCCTGGATTTAAATCAGCATTAAAAAAGCCCAAAAACTAATCTAAAGCTGAAGTTTTGGATACTGCTTAGAGTGTCCTGTGATTAGTAGACAGAGTAGCTGTTCTGCTGTCCTCCTTAGAGCCAGAAAATGAGGAAATCAGTGGAGCTCCCTGCCATGTTCCCAAAAAAGTGATGCCATCTCTGCAGTCTCTGTAGGGTGTAAAGATTGTCCTTCTTGGAAGGGAACTTGAGAGATTAAATGAATGCCATGTGTTTTTTTTCTAGTTGCTCACTTACTGAGGGGTGGCATTTGGCTTTGTGTTCTCATACATCCCATGTTTTCCAATTCCAGCTGCTGGGAGGGAAATCTCAATCCTTTGAGACAGAGTCAGGTCTCTGTGGAGAAGGACCTGCAGGTTTGAGTTATCAGTGGGCAAAGTGAGGCCTTTGGGAACTATTGGTTCCCCAATTTCTAGAATTCCTTATCTTGAAAAACTGGATCTTCAGAGTAAATCCGTTTTTTGACTCAATTTGTGTAGTAATGGAAAGAAAACTTAAAACTGAAACATTTTTGAAGAACTAGGACAGCAGATGTAATCAATTTATAAACTGTAAAGGGAGAATAGTTTGTGTGGAAAGGACTGATGATCACTTGGCAGACCTTCCCTTGGCTCTGCCAGTTTTTCTGTACAACTTGTACAGTTCACCTTTTATCTCCCTTTCCCATCTCCCTCATACAGGTGAGACCCTTCCCTGTGGGTGACACCCCTGCCTTGCCTTCAGCTCCTCACAGCAGGGCCTGTCTTTTACTGTGCTTATACAAGCAAATGATGACTTACAAATATATCAAGAGATATTTTATTTTTCTTTTTTTTTCAAATACCTAGTGGTGCTATATCATGCTTTTAGTCATCCACAAGCAGTGCTGCATCTGCCAGCCAAAGGACTTGGTGCTGGGGAGCCTTAGGGCGGTTTTAGGGCATTGCTGCTGTTCAGATGCTGGTCCTATATGGAAGAGACTCTGCAATTCCATCCCTTCCATTCTTTTCCAGCTGGCTTTGAGCTCTTGAATGTGCTGTTTGTTCTTTGCCTGGGTTTGACTGCTGGTTTGCATGGGCAATTTCTGCATTTCTCCTGTCCTTGGTGGTGGGTGTTCAGACAGCACCAGACTGGAACGTTGCAAAGGAGACTTGAAGTCTCATGGAACAGGAAAAAAACACCCACTTGTCCCACTGTATGCAGTAATCTTGCTCAAAAAAATGTCTTAATCAACGTTTTCTTGGTAGGAGTGATGTCAGAGTTAATGGCAGTGCTGTGAATTCTAGTGTGCTACTGATTGGAAATTTTTCTGGAAGGAGTTGCCAGTTAGGGTGAAAGGCAGTTTTTTTTGTTGGAGGGAAGAAGTCAATGCTAAATGCTGGTGTTTGAAAGGTCTTTAATCCAATTAATAGTGATGCTTTTCATTTAGATGGAGCTTTGTTCGCACAGGCACCACTTGTCTGTCCTGTGTTTTGTGGAGGACCGAGAGGATTTTGGCAATAGATAAATTTATGTATTTCAGAAGCCTGTAGTATCCTGCAATGTTCTGACTATTTTTTTCAGAGCCTTAGGTTTTAAATAAATATTTTTTTTTTTTAGATTGGTAGTTGTTAGCCTGATTAGTTTCCCTGGCACTGGGTGTCGGGCAATGAGGGAAGTTTGTTATGGAGTAAGTTCAGCTTGTCTCTTGCCTCTGTGTAGTGCAAACTGAAGCTGGCACCTCGCAACGATGTGTTAAAGTTACAGATGGATACAGACTGCTTCCATTTAGGCTGGGTATTTATTTCTGCCACTCTAATGGGAAAGCAGCTGTGGTCACCTTGGAGAGAACCATGGGCTCTTCCTCCTTGAACAAAAGGGAAAATGAAAGGGAGTTATTATCAAGATGGAGCATCTCTTTTGTTATTTTCATAGCGGTTCTTGTTTAGCTATGAAAGAAAAGCCAACCCAAAATCAGGGGCTGGCTGTCCCACGAGGTTTGCACTGGGCAGGGATGGTTGGTGATGTGCTGTTCCACAGAGCTGCAGAGCAAACAGTCCCTGCTCTGCCCCTTTTCCTCCCCACCGTGGGCTCTGTAGGGAACCTTGTGCTGCCGCTGATTTCAATGCAGCGCGGCTCGCTCTGACCGAGAGGTGTTTGTTGTGTCATCTGGGGTCAGCCTGGCTAAAAATACAGCGAGGCATCTGTTCTGATCAGGATAATGTACAGTAGGTACTTGCTGAAAAAGAAAACTTGCCAGGAAATGATTTCTTGGAGCTGGAAGATGCCTGAGGCTTTCTGTGATCGTTCCGTGGCAGGGCCTGCCTGAGCCCTGGGATGGGGAGCAGCGAGTGCATGTGATGCTCATAGAGCAACTCCCTTCCTTCGGGACGGTGTCTGGGATGGGCAGGCCTTGGCCAGGAGGAATTTCGAACGTGGAGAGAGCCGCATTCCACTTGGAGAGCACCTCTCCAGCCTCCTCATCCCCAAACCCGCCCGCAGCATCCTCAGTCACACAAAAAATTCACAGAGAAAACCCAGTGCTGTAGGAAAAGGTGCTGAGCACTGGCAGGGAGTGAGAGCTGTCTCCTTTCATTTCAGTGTGTGAAAGGAGCTCTTCCCAGGCGCTTCACCTCTGCACCCCTCAGAGGTGTCTTGCTGTTTGATGCGTACACTGAAAACCTCGTACTGCGTTTTCTCTGCTCCGTCTGCTCTGCAGAGAAGTTTCACTTCTCCTTAAAAGCTGTTTGAGGGGTTTATAAAAAGAATCTGAACTGGTGACTACGATGTAACTTGCTAAGTTATAAAGAAGCGGAGCTGGGTGTCGAGAAGACTGTGGTGAAATGTTGGAACAGCAGAATAAACGAGAGCTCGCTGAAGAGAGGGGGATGAGGAAAAGTTCCATAGGTTCCTTATCAAATGTGCATATCATAAATTGTAGATTTGGGTTCAAAGTCATCTCATTCCACCCCCCAGCCATGGGCAGGGACACGTTTCACTATCCCAGGTTGCTCCAAGCCCCATCCAACCTGGCCTTGGACACTTCCAGGGATCCAGGGACAGCAACAGCTTCTCTGGGCACCCTGTGCCAGGGCCTCCCCACCCTCAGAGGGAACAATTCCTTCCCAGTATCGCATCGATCCCTGCCCTCTGGCAGTGGGAAGCCATTCCCTGTGTCCTGTCCCTGCATCCCTTCTCCCAAGGCCCTTTCCAGCTCTCCTGGAGCCCCTTTAGGCCCTGGAAGGACCCTCAGAGCATCCCACATCCCCTTTTTTCCGCACGTTCATCCAAGCCCATTTTGTGCCTCTTTATGCATTCAGATCCTCCTCTCTTGTTGTGTGGGGGTACTTGCTTGTAATTCTCAGCATATTCCTCTCTTATCTGCTGCTGATATTGATGTTACCCCATAGAAAAAGGGAATGGCTAAATTGATCTAGGAAGGCTACTAAAACAAAAAAAGTGTATTATATTCAGTACATGAACATACCTGTAGCAGCAGCAGAAAATTTATGCTTTCAATGCAGATTTTTTTCAACCTTTGTCTGAAAAATCTCGGGCAAGTTTAATGGGAGGACTCTGCATCTCTTACCTTGATGTGAGGCATCACTGATACTCCTGTACCCTCCCTGTGAAATAAAATCTTCAGGCAGGGAAAATATATTGCTAACACAATGCAGGGAAAGCTGATTTCTTCTCCTGTTCTCCCATGTCTCTTTTTAAAATTTTATTTATTTTTCTTTTTTAAGTTCTTGAAGTGTATTTAAATCCTGGCAACTTGATAGCCACCCAGCCCCCTAAACTGTGCAAGTAGCAGAAAGACCAGATAAGGAGCTCTCCTTGAAATGGCCTCCCAGTAAATTGGCACTATAGGAAATATTTCATGTTTCAATGGAACCAAGTAATCTGTGTAGGCTCGTTAGCTGGGAATTAGGGAGAGGCACTGTGCCTTGTGTGTGCAAGGCAGAGATTGTGGGCTTCACTTCCTACTGACTCCTCCTGGGGAACATTTGTAAATTATTTTGGGCTCCACTACCTAAGACAGAGCAAGCCCCTGGCAGGAAGGAAAGGGCTCCGTGTGCATTTCTGGAAAGGAACACAGCCAAGTGCCTAAATAGCTCATTTCTTGCTTTTTAGCTGTAGGAATTTGTTTATTGGTTAAACTCTTCGGTTCCCTTGGCCTTTTCACTGCGCTGTGTATCAGAGGAGCAGTGTTGTTTCACTAACCCTGTGTGTTTTGATGATTAAATCCCAACCATTCTGATCAGGCCTGAGCACCCCAAGGGGTTTTGCTGTCACAGCCCTGCTCTTGAGTGTGCCCAACACTGTGAGCAGGGCTGCTGCTTCTCCTGGATCTCTCCAGGCTGGCTCAGTGCAGGAATTCCACTGAAGCTCAGGATGCTTCTGGGATATAGGTGGTGATCTATCTTTTCTTTTTCAAAACCTTTTTTTCTAATTTTTTTTTTTTTTGCACACAAGAACAGCTCTCTCTTCCCTGCAGGGGAAGTCACTGAGCACAAAGCTGTCCTTCAGAACATACCCTGGTTTCTGTCCTCATGTCCTGTCCCAGGTTCCCATCCTCACCAAGGGATGTAGGAAAGATCGATCTCCCGGAGTGTCTTGATTTATCTTGATTTATTAACTGAGAGGCTGTTGTGGAAAGGATCAGGGGTAAGTTTCAAAGGGGCCTTTCCTGAAGGCATCTTGCCAAATCCTTGTCTTGTGCCTGATGCTTTCCAGCTCAGAGTCATAGAAAGGAGAAATATATCCATAGAAGGGGAGCAGGAGAGGAAGGTTGTGATGTTAATCTGCTTTCAGTGACTTTTTCAGGCACCCTGGCACTCGTGAGCCCGTGTTTGCCTAGGCCACAGGGTGTGTTTCTGTTGGTGGAGCTGCTTCAGGTATTTCCTCAGCTCTTTGGACACTTTGAAATACCTTTGGTATAAATTTCCATTTTGCTTCCTGAGACTGCTGTATAATTCAATAGCAACTGATATTTCTTATTTTGTGACAGCTGAGGTAGCAGCACAACCTAAATGAATCCCAGCTGGGGCACAGCTCACCCTTTCTGTGTGATCCTTTCCCTCTTGATGAAGGCAGGACAGATTTTCCTAAGTGCCCATGAGCTCCTTAGGTTTCCATGGTCACCCCCTTCTGCCTTGGAGGTTGGGAAATGGGAATTCTAGCTGGCTTTGTGTATCTTTAAGGTGTCTTTGATAATACTTCATATTTTTTTTTCAGTTTGAACGGTTTCATCACCTGTCTTGTCTTTTTTTTTTCACGAGCAGGAGTGAGAGGATGGGCTTGACTTTTAACCCCCTGGGAAACACAGTGTTTATTGTCCTTAGGGGCTACACTAAGCATGAGACCCGCTCCCATCCCAATAGAAGAGCCAGAATGGAGACAGACGCCTCCCCCAGTCACAGCTACCTCTGGGACCTTCAGACTACGGCGAGGCAGTCGGTTCACGTGGAGAAAGGAGTGCCTGGCTGTTATGGAGAGGTACGTGGAGGCTCTCTTGAGGGGGTTTGGAGATGGCAGTTCTAAAGCCAAGACAAGGGTTCTTTTCCCTGCTCTGGTGAACACCAGCGTTGTTTTCATGGATGTGTTGTAGCCTCGTGCAAGCCTGTAAGAATTTGATTTGTGATGATGGAGTAGGAGGAGCTATTTTGCCTCTTGTGTTGTTTAAAAGATTGTAACACTGCTCTGGACAGTATCTCTTTATTTTTGTACATCGTGTCCTTAGCTCAGTCTGAGCGTGTTGGTGTATAGCTCTTCCTTTGCGTTTGCAGGAACTTTTCCACTTATCCTGATCCAGGCTCTCTTGGGGGGTCCTGCAAGCTCTTTACATTCTGCATTTCTCCTTTCCCACTTTCCTGACTTGTGCTCCTGATGCCTCGTGGTGTTTTAAAGTGGATACCGCCATTTCGGCAGCGCTGTAATTGTTCGGGATGCAGAACTTTGCCTAACAAGCAGGAGATTCCTTGTCCAAAAAGGCTCTTAGAACCTTTTTACAGGAGCTGGGAGCAGCGCAGAGCAAAGTGGATCTTTCAAACCCATATGCAGAGTGGCGAGTGATCATTAGAGCTCATAGCTCTCCTCTCTGAGCCCAGGCATGCTTTGCCTTTCCCTTTCCCTTTCCCTCTGCTTACAGGAATGTCTCTTTTGTGGATAACGTTGTACAGTAGAAAAGGGCTGGGGAACTTGGATGTAGTTGTGGGATGAATGCTTATTTCTGCCCGGGGCTAAATGGCTGGGAGGAGTTTTCTCCCCTCCGAGGGCGTGGGGAGCCTCCTTTCCATGGAAGGAGTGGATGGCCGTGTGTGCTACACTCCTCCCTGGTCTGCAACCCCAGTGAGACCTCGGCCAGCAGATTTGTAGGATGTGCTTTTACCATTTCTTTAATGCCTCCCTTTCCTCTTGCATGCACAGGGGTCTTGGGAACTGATTAGGAGCAGGAGAGCATCTTTTGCTTGAGCTAAGACTGAAATCCTGAGCTCCCTCAGGAACACAAGCTGGACACACTTCTGTGTGTCTGCAGGACTGGAACCAGGAACTTAAGTGTTTGTTTCCCTATTCTGGCCTGGCACTGCATTGGTATTTTTGGCTTTGCCTGGATGTTTCCCCAAAGGAAATAATGTAAATGTTTGAAATCTGTTCTGCTTTGTTAGAGCCAACTAATGCAAAGTCCTGTGGTCTGATAGTGTGTTTTTCTAGTGTCCCCCTCCACGGAGGCAGAACAAGGGGCAGGACAGGATCTTTAGCACTTTGAAATGCTTGTCTGACTGTCCTGATTGTGTGTGCAGAAGGACAGAACCACCACAGCTCTGTGTGCCTTCAGGGCAGCACCATCTCCTGACCAACCCTCTGTGTGTGAAATGCTTATTTGGAGTGGAATTAGAGCTCTTTGGACGTGGCTGGTTTTGGGCATGGCTGGTTTTCTTCTTGGTTTCTGTCTGGCCCAGAGTGGAATAACTGCTGTTATTTGCTGTTTGAACCCTGATTGTGCCTCAGACTCCTTTGCTGGGGCAACTGCTGATAGAAAGCTGAGCAAGCCACCCTTTCCTCATCCACCTCTCTCCTCAAGCTGGTCTCTGCTGGGACACTCTAGAAGTTAAAAGTCTGGTGGCGTTTTAGTACATCTGTTAGAAAGGTGTGAGATTTGGGTTTGTGTATTGAAAGAATCAAGTTGGTGTTGACACTGGAAATCATCCAGTTGTGAATGCAGATACATAATCACTCGATCTAATTTTTCATTAAATTCTTCTTCTTTGTTGTTCTTGGTTTTGTTCTCTGTGTCTTGTGCTCTGTAAGGTCTTTGCTGCCAGGATTTTCTCCTTATTCTGCTGCTGCCACATTGCCTTAATCCTGGCTTTTAATATTAATTTGCCAGGCCCTTGGCTAGGTCACTGTGAGTGCTGGGTTTCACAGCCTTGTGTGGGGTACTGGGAAGCAAAGCTGAGGAGTTTTACTCGAGGCAAGAACACAGTAAAAGTGTTGTGTGACAATAAAGCTACACCATAAAGCAAGCTGGGAATGTGGTTGTTTAACTGTTGTGCTTTAATAGGCCTCGTTGAGCCGTAAGGATGAGCTGTTTTATGTGACAAGTTTTGAAAGAATGGGAGAAAAACGCTCTTCTGGGAGCCCTTGGAAAAAAGGCACTAATTTCACTTACAGGTCACTGGAGTTTTCCAGGCTTGTCCGTGGTATGACTCATAACAGCAGCAGGATGAAGGTAACCAGACCCCTCTGGCCCAAGCAGATCAGGTTCCCTTGATGCCCCAGGGTCAGGAATAAGCATTTGGCCACTAAAATGGTGTTTGGCATTGCCTGTGGGCTGGTGCCATTTGTCTGGTAATTTGCATTTTCCTCTGCGGGATTAAGTTTTGACTCTGAGCGGAGGCATCTCAGTTTAATGGACTAATGGGACAGTTTCATTCCCTAATGAAATGCAGCTTTCAGTGCACCCTGTTTGTGTGTCTTGCAGCTCCTGGCTCTGATTTTGGTGCACACGAGGATTTAGGCACCTGGTTTGGAGCTGCTGCGCTGGAAACCTCAGGAAAGTGCTCATTTGGGCTGATACATATCCAGGAAGGAGAAACAGAGATCTGGGAGACAATTCTATCCCACTAATGCACTCAGAGGAGGGCTCTGTGCACCTTCCTCTCTGGCTGCCTCCTGCAATTAGAACTAACTTTGATGGTTTCGTTTTATACCTGAAGATGAGAGGGTGGAATCCAGGCCTTAGTGGAATCTCTGCACAACTCCTCCTTGTCTCTGAAATGCTGCTGTGATGCTGTATAAACATTTTTTGGCTGAGGATGAGGGTGTTGACCTGCTCCATTACTTAATTGTGCCCCCTGCTTTTGCTTTTGTCTTGGATTCAGTTGGTAAAAATTGGACTTGCTAAAAGTCCATATGTCAAACCAGCTGAGAGCACTTCAAGGGAAGAATCTGAATGTGATTGCGAAAATTAGAGGGATTTGCTTCTTAGGAGCAGGCTCTCCAATTGAAAATGCACAGCACTGGTCAGGATTTGATCCATGGACTGAATGAGGAGGGTGAGGGCTGAAGGGGTAGTTTCTCTTTTTAAAAAAAATTTAAATCAACAAAAAATTCCAGTTCGATTAATTATTATATTGGTGCCAACCTGATAGAATGAAGATTAGAGTTCGGGCCATATCCTGAAATGTCTGATGCACCTAAGGGTCTGAGTACAGAGTATGTGTATCAAAGGAACTAATTGGTTTATACTGGATTTCCAGGATGCTGCTTGTGGTTTCCATAATTCAATTCTCCAGCCTTTACTGCTTTTTTGGAATCCTCCCAGGGTAGTTTATTAATCCCTGGTCTTAGATTTTTTTGGACAATAGACTCAAGTCTCTTTATCCCTTTATTTTTTATTTTTCTGTAGATATCTCCCTGAATATTTATGCTCTGAAGGTTAAGAGGAGCAGTAGTTCCAGAAAGTAAAGTTCTATATTTAACTGCAGACTAGGTGTGGTTCAGACAACTGCAGTGCTACTGATGCCAACCTTGACCTGTTCTCTTCTGGAGCCTCCTGCTCATGGAATATGCTGAGTTTTGAGCGTGTCGATGTTGTTGTGTGGCTTTGCCCTCCTTTGGGAGCAGAGCTAAGGCTGCAAGAGTCCTTTCTGTGCAAACTCGAGGTTAAACTTGAAAGCCTCTTTCTGGTTCACTTTTGTGTTCTTTTTTTGTTACGTCTTGTCCCACAGATAGTGTTGGTTTTTTTTTTTCTCTTCTCTGCTTTACTTCTTCTTTTCAACCCCTCTCATTAGAAGTATGAAATTGAAAATTCCCCTAGGGCTTTCTTTTTTTTTTTTAATGAAGCTGTGTTGTCTTGTCAGACTATTTTTTTTATTATTATTTTTTTCCCTGCAGTGATTTATGCTTCTCCTCTAATCATATGTTGGAGTAGAGGTTCATCTTCTTTTTCAGGCAAAAAAATAACTAAGATTGGCGGCAGAATCAGTGACTTTATACCCATTTAAAGGCACTTTTCATGAGTGCTGTTAAAGACTGAGGGGGGGAGTTGAGTGTTGTTTTTTAAGTATATGCTTTATCCAAAGATTAAATTAAAATAACTGTAAATTCTGCCCTAAACAAAAATGAATAATTCATCAGGTGAATGTATTTCAGTTTGTCTAGGGAGTAGGGACTTTGCTTTGTGATTCAGGGTTATTTGGTTTAATTTTATGGCTCTGGGTTTTTATTTTAACACTTGTCTGTGCTTCTGAAGCTCCTTTCGTCAAGGTGCATTTAGATTAAATAAGACTGAGATCGTATAGACCCCATCATCCCCATTTCATAGGTGGTGAAACAGAGTCAGGTGTTTCACTTGGCTTTATTCAGAAGAGAAATGGGTTTAGATTTCCCAGGATAGGGGGGTACAGTTTCGTGCTGTAGCTGAGCTGAATTAACAGTTTGTCACCAGCTCATCCTTAGGTGTTACCCAGCCTCGCCACCCTTCTCAATTCCTCCTCCTCAGTTTCCCTGCTCCTGCCACCCTGCGCTGTGCCAGAGACGTTTCTTGTCTGATGGAAATAGCAGCCGGTTCAGCCTGGTTCAGGAAAAATAAATCCTTTTTATTTCCCCCTGCATTTTCCTGAATTGCTTTGGCTTTCTGTGTGCTGAGATTGTGCCAGGGCTGTCCTGGGGCAAAGGACAGGAATGCACAGCTGGGAGCTCCAGGAAGGGGAAGTTTAACAAAACGATGGTGATTCCAGGGTGATTTTTTGATCTGCTTGGTTTCATTCTGATTTTGTTTGGTTTGAGTTGCATGAGTTCCTGGTTTCTTTAAAAGTGTGGTCGTACTGACAATTGTCCCAGCATCATGGAAGAGGGATCCTCTGATTTTTCCAAGGTCCAGGAAAGCATTAAGTCCATGAGGATTAGAAGGATGGAGCCCTTTTCCTCTGAGAGCGTTAGGAGTTTCCAGCCTGGAGAAGAGAAGGATCTAGGGAGAGCTTAGAGCTCCTTCCAGAGCCTAAAGGGGCTCCAGGAGAGCTGGAAAGGGCCTTGGTAGAAGGGATGGAGGGACAGGACACAGGGAATGGCTTCCCACTGCCACAGGGCAGGGCTGGATGGGATATTGGGAAGGAATTCCTGGCTGTGAGGGTGGGGAGGCCCTGGCACAGGGTGCCCAGAGAAGCTGTGGCTGCCCCTGGATCCCTGGAAGTGTCCAAGGCCAGGCTGGACGGGGCTTGGAGCAACCTGAGATAGTGGAAGGTGTCGGAATTGTAACAAGATGATCTTTAAGATCCCGTCCAACTCAAACCATTCCATAATTCCATGATTACTGTGGCATCACTGCCACATCTCCGATTTGATCGGTTTTGGTTTTGTTCCCCCTTCGAAATGGACCCAAGCTGAGGAAGGTCATCTCCGTGCCGAGACCAGTCACTGCCGCATTCCCAGTGTGGTGCTGGGAGGTTCAGCCTCGTTTCCCCTCCTGGAAGAGGCTCATCCCACCCTGCTCCCGAGGCAGTGCCCTGGGCATGGTCCTGGCCCCGAGTGAGATGAGGCCTGACGTGCCTTATTAGAAATCCTTCCGACTGCGAAAGCGCTTTTACTGCAGCTCTCCCGAGCGCCGGGGCTTCCACGGCTTCCCTGGGGAAAACGAGAGCTCTATTAGCTCCTGAAATTCAGTTAGGAAATTTTCTTAGTTAATTTCATCCCATTACTCTTAGTTATGTCTTCCAGCAGAACCTTAATACCGGCCCCATAGGGGATCTAAGTTTCCTGTGCAAGGCTTTGGAGGAGATTTAAGTTTGGGATTCATTGCGTTTCTCCTTTTCCAAGCTGACAACAGAGCAGGAAGTAATGTCCTTTGGCCTCTTCCATTAGGCTGCTGCATTGTTAGAAACAGAACAGCAGCTTCTCATCAATATAACGATGGCCACGGGTTGGCTTGGGAATGCTGCTCGTCTTTCCTGGGTTTGCTGGGAGGCGAGCAGGGCTGGGAATTATCTCTGCTGTCCCTGTGACCCTCAGGTGTCCTTGAACCTTTTGGTGACTCACTGTTCTCAGTTGTAAAATACCCACTACCAGCTTGGGAGATGAGTCAAGCCAAGGGAAAAGTGCCAAAAGCCTCTAATTCTTGGGTTACCAAGGAATATTGGCATTAGGAAAAACTTCCTGACTTCAGGAATGGCACAGCACTAAGCAAGTTGTCTACAGGAGCTACAGAACATTTCTCAGGAGCAAATTAGCTGAAATCTGTCAGGATGGTTCTGAGATACTTGATCGTAATGCAGAGAGAAACATCAGGTGATTTCTTTATATTTTTTCCTAGCTCTTTCAATCCTGTCATAAGGTGTTTGTTAGTCAGCAACTTCCAGGGGGAGGTTCAACTTCATTAAGTCCTTTGAGACGCAGGGAATGGGGTTTTTTTTTAGGATCTTTGCTGTTTGTGCTCCTGAAATGCTTCGAGATCTGAGCGAAGGCACTTTGCAAAGGCACCCAGCAAAGTTCACTTTACCATTCAGACGCAGGCGAGATCATCTGCTTGTGGGAAGGTTCAAGTGGATTGGCTCAGGGTCATTGCTCTGTGTCTTCATAAAATGCAAGAGCAGCCATTTTCTGCTTGGCACACAGGATCTGCCTTATTTTGCATTAGATCAAGCTCTATTCCCTCTCAGACATGCATAATACACAAGCTTCCTATTCTAATCAGCTGTAAGCAAATCCCAGTTGTTTGGCAGATTGCAGGCAGTAAAATAGAATGCAAGGATGTCTGTCCAAAGCCTCGCCGGACTCTGGTTTCTTCAAGGATCCAGCACCTCATGAGTTATTTTGCTTTCTAGAGAGCTCAGGTGCCTTTTGTATCCTTGTGTTCTCTGTCTTTTTAAAAATAACAAAAAGATGATCTGTGGGAGGGGCAGCTCCTTGCAGCAGACTTCAGATAAAATTCTTGTATCTGCCAAGGTCAGAATAACTGAAATCAACATTTCGAGAAAACAACTTTGTCAGTCTGATCTGTAACAGCTCTGGCTGGTGCAGCAAACCCACATTTTAGGAACGGCAATTCTCCTCTAGTCCGGATACTCTGCTGCGTTTCTCCAGCGCCAGCTGAGATCCTCAGTGTTCTGTCCCCCTGCTCATGAAGGTGACAAGCAGGATCTCATCCCGGGTGATGATGGTGATGGTGTTTATCATTCTTTCTACCTGTCCTCTCCATCCTGTGCCTGGTTCACACCTGGCCAGCAGCCACGTGGCTGTGGACAAAAGCTCTTATCTCCTATCGTGTATTTTTAATCCTGCAGCTCTGGGCATTCTTATTACTCACATAAATATGTAATTCTTTCTAAATCCTGCTAAGGTCTTCAGGGTACTTCCGGAGAACTAATTATACCTAGTTTCATTTTATATGCTAAAATGTGTTTAAAAAGTCAGAGGTCCCTTTGGCATGAGTATCATGAGAAAGAATAAGGCAGAACATCGCATTTATCCAGGATCATTCTCTGTACATGCTGCTATCAATGTGCTGCTCGTTTATCTCCTCTCTGAACTTAACAGTCACTCTCTTATCTCTTCTCAGACACCAAGGCTTCCCTTGCCTCTAATAATATTAATTGTCACTCTTCTCTGGACCTTTTCTGTTCTTACATTCAGTTTTTAGTGACCTGGGGCAGGTGAGTGGGGACCCAAGCAGAGCTGATTTCCATATTTCCAGGCTGAATATTCCAGCTTACACAAGCAGCTGAATCTGAGTCCTGTTGTTCTCTGACCTCCAGCCTAACATCTGTGTTTTTGCTGATCACTTTTGTGTATTGATTGGGAGTACCTCTTCTTGGAATAGTCTTCCCTGAAGAATTACAACAGATTTAGACCCGGTCATGTACGTGAGGAGCTGGAATTTGTTCTTTTCCACGTGCAGTGCTTTGCTTAATGCCGAGATAACAAATGAAGTTCAGTCGTGGGAGTGTTAATTGCTGTGAATTTCAAAAATACCAGCTTTATTTGTATCCGGTATAAATAATTCACCTTGCAGAACTTTGTTTAATGTTCGTGCCAGTCGTTTTAGTGCACAACTTGTGTGAGTCAAGGGCTTGTGCTCAGTTCATGCACAGAACCTCTTGCTCTTTACAATCACGTTGAGACCTCTAGGTGCTGCCTGCTGTAAGGACAGTGTAAAAATACAAGTCTGGTGCTGTGATTTCTTTCTCTTTGAGCTTTCTCAACTTGCCTCAGTCCTTCATGGTGTTGTTCTTCCTGTGACTGTCCTGGTTAAAGGACACCGAAGGAGTTAGGAACAAAAAGCTTCTATTAATCAGCTAAATTGTTATTTTCTCAGCCATTTTAACGTGGATTCAGGAGGCAGGGAAAACCATGACAAACTTGTCACGCAAACTGTGTGAGGTGGCTCCTGGCACGTTCAGGCTGCATTCTGTGTGGCTGTTCATAATGACTGGGCTGTCCAGAGCAGATCCAAGCTGAGGGAATAGTTACCCCCCCCAGCAGGGTTCAACCAACCCGTGTGTGATGTTACCCCTGGAACAAACCCACTGAAGTGACTTACAGAATTAACTTCCTGAGTGATCTGGAAAGCTTTCAGAAGGAATTCAGGACCAGGCTGGCAGCTTGTCACCTCTGGCTTTGCTGCAGCCAGGGCTTTGCTGCTCCTGTCAACAAGGAGGATCCGGGAGCACCATCCAGCCCAGAGCGTGGTTGGATTTTCCCATTCCTGCTTTCCAGAGCTGTGCAGAGCGCTCCCGCTGACTCTGACTGCAGCTCAGCTCTGAACAGAGTCCAACAGAGGAAACTCTCTGCCATCGAGTAACAGATGTGAGGTCTTTACACAAGTCATAAACAGAGTCATTACGAGGAGAAGTGAGGGGGGAAAATTCCGAAGTCAAACTCTTAAGTTGTTGCATCATGTATTTATGGGCTCTTGGTCAGGCTGTGGAGCACTTTAAACAGCCTAAAAGAATGTTCTAGCAGGGAACCATATGGGCTTTAGCCGCAAAAGTCACTACCACATCCTAGATTCTTTTTTAATTCTTTTTTGGGGGCGGGTTTTGGTGATCCAGGATAGCACAGCTTTCTTATTTGTTTGATTTTCCTTTGGAACACACGCAAGTTTTAGTTTGTTTTGAATACTTTGCTGTGTGTGAGGACCTCTGTCAACAGCATAGAAGTCCCTTTTATAAAGCTTTTCTCTCTGGATTGGGAGTAGCAGCATCCTCAGCTATGTCAGGCTTGGCCTTTTTGGTGCTTTTGTTGCATTGTATCTTTTGGTCACAGTGACTTCACAAAAACTGATCTTCCCAGCTGATGATCTTGTGCCTGCAAAGTTGTTGTTCTCAGAGTGGGTGACCTTGGATGCTGCACCGTTAAATTTCTGTTTAGTTCTTGCCCTTAGGATTCTCTATTACTTTTTATGGTGCTTCAGTTCACTGTATTGATGTGGCTTCTGACTTCGGCCTCAGCAGATTCATCACCGTGTGCAGACTTTCTGTCAGGATCATTAATTGTTTTTAAGATGCTCCAACTGCCAGCATGTTGATACTGGTGATAAGATGATACCTCAGGACTGTCCCTGATTGTTGTCTTCCAAGCTGGTAGTTTAATTTTTCATCCCTTTCTTAGTTAGATGTTTCCTTTCTACCCTATCTCATAATTATGCTAATCTTTATCTTTTCCAAAATCATGAAGAATTTCCCATTTTTCACTTTATCAAATACTTTACTAGAGTCCAAAAATGATAAGAATAATTAGTTTTTCTGGTCAGCAATTCCTCAGTTGTTTTTGGAGCTTTCCTGCCAGCATTGTTGAAGTCGTGCCTCCTAAAAGGATCGTCCTCAGGAAACTCAGCTGATCTGAGTGAGGGTGACAATGGCATTTAAGAGGAAGCACGTGGCAAAAACCATGGCTCAGGATAGGGAGCACAAAGCTTGGAGTAAGGAGCTGTGGATTGATTTAATCTGATTTCTTGGCTCTATATCTTTTAACTTTGCTGTTCTTCTGCCTGTAAATTCTTGTAATAATATTAAAGAGTAAGATGAAAAAAAGACAATTACAGAATACTTTTAAAGGAGTTGATTATCTAGATATAAAAAGCGCTCTCGAAATACGAAACATGATGGGTGTTGGTAAATGAAATAATCTTTTGAGTTTTTGGAGCTTATTATTTCCAAGCTAACTATTCGCAATCCTGTAGGCCAAAAAAACAAAAATTGTAAAAAGTTGGATAATAAACTCAGCTATGTCCTCTCCCTATGGATGGTGAATGGTCACTGAACAATCTTTAGCAAATAAAGAAAAAGATGTTGCTGCTACCAAGTTTGAGAAATATTCTTTAAGGATCCCAAAGTTTCCTGATGGCTTAAAACTTCCTTTAAATCTCCTTCTTTGCTGTGTTGTCTATGAAGAACCTCCTGAAGTTGGTCTTGGCACTGTCGTAGTTCAATCCACTGGCATTGCTGGGTTCATTCATTATTTCTCATTTTCCTTTGCCTCTGTCCATCTGTTGTGTTGTATTTAGATTGCAAGGCACAGAATAGATTGATATTAAAAAATTAAATACATTTTCTGCTACCTGACTGTACAGCACTTGATGGGGTAACAGTTCTGGCCCAGGTATTGGAGGTACCAGGCTTTAGGAAAAATACATGTATTGAGCCCAAAGTCAGATTTCACCTTGCCTTCAGGTGCTGGATATCCTGCAGGAATTGGCCTTATCTCTGGAATCCTGTAGGATCCTTTCATTTAGCTGAATGAATTTTTATTTTCTGAAAATGCAGCAGCAGCTGAGGGCTCTGCTGACCTGAACCGAGTCTGGTCCGAAACTGGAAACTGAAAACAAAAACTTGTGGATTTTTGAGGGAAAATGCTGGTGGTGATGTTGGGAGCTGGCAGTTCATACTAAGCTTACCCAAATTTCATGCCTGGTGTTTTTCCTCTCCTGGGGGCTTGGGACAAAGGGAGGCTCCAAGATTCCCAGCCAGAAGAAGCGGAACCTTACTGAGGTTAAAGTGAGGACAACCTGAGGGACCTTGGTGCTCACACTGACGTTATTTCCACACATCCAGGGCTGAAGTTGCCACTAAAGCACAGCTTTGAGGCAGGGCTGGTCTGTTCTAGGAATACCCAACCAGATGAACTGAAGACCAAGCTCTGGCTCTGCCGAGTGGAATATTTTCTTCCAGAGAGCAAATAAAGATGTTTTGCGTTGAGTAATGTAAAATCCAAGTTTTGCTGTTTATTTATGTTGCCATATAAAGCCTTGGAATCCTCTTTTGTCTTGTGAGTGGTGTCTTTAATACCCTCAGTGTTGATCAGAGTTTGTTTTATTGGAATTGTGGGTCACCAACAGCAGAACAGCTCTTCCCAGTGGGTGGGCCAGGGCTGGTTCCTGCAGGGCCTCATCCCTCCTTGGAGATGTTTCACCCATGGGCTGACCCTGCCTTGGCTTTGCTTGTGAGGACCAGATAATCCAAAACACAGCCAAAATAACTCTTGCCCTGTACCACATTAAAAAATGAAGATGAGATGTTTGTTTCGCAGTTGTTTGGAGAAAGGTCTTGTTTATCGCTCGCGACGTCCAGCGGATTTAATGCACATAAATATCCCTGCAGCGTGGAGGTCTCAATTTAAATATTTTAAGTAAATAAAAGGGAACAAGAGATTCTATTATTCATGCTTAGATGCCTTGTTAGGAAGAGCTTTGAAGGTGCTGGTTGCTCACGCCAACCGCTCGTTGAAATATCACAGGACAGTTCTCATTTTATCTTGTCTCCATGTGTTGGTTACTTGCTGGCTTCCAAAAATGTCCACTTCTATTTTATGAACGATGTAGTGAACTCTGTTGACTTTGGGAGTCTGGTGGTGCCAGTAAGTTTAGGGATAAGTTTAAGGATATTCAAAATTTCAGCTGTCAGTGTCTTCAAGGTGCCTTAAGCAGGAGGTACCTGTGTGTTCCAAATTGCTGCAAACTCCAAATGCTGCCATTCAGAAGAGGCCTGTTGTGTAATTTCAGAAATGCTCTTAGCACCAAATCCAATTATGAGGAAGAGTAAATCGCCACCTCAGATGTCTTAACTATTCTTTTTTTTAATTGTTAATTATCTCGACAGTAGGGTGCTAGAGATTAGGAGGCACAGATTATCTTTTGCAAGTACGAGGCTTTCAGAGCTATTATCAATTAATTCTGTTTCTAAACAAATTTTAGGATAATATTAATAGCTTGATAGGATTGTGGTCTTGGAGGCTGCTGTCAAAATACTGAGAAAGTGATGTTTAAAGAATGAACACCTTGTTGTTCTATTAGCTTTGAAGGTCATTCCAGCTTTACCCACTCCCATGCAAGGTGTATTTTTGGCATTTTAATCTACGTGGCTGAGGAGATTCCTGCTACGAAACATCAGTGAAACGACTCCCTTGGAGTTTAGACAGCGATTTGTAAAACCAGAATTGAGAGTCAGCTCTGTTGTGTGAGGGTTTTTAATGTGTACTGACACGGCTCTGGAATTTATGTACACAGACACATCCTGAGGTGTGAAATAATTTCAGTTTCTCTATGTCTGGTGCTCCGAGTG
Organism: Cnemophilus loriae; assembly: GCA_013397755.1. Taxonomy (NCBI): domain Eukaryota; kingdom Metazoa; phylum Chordata; class Aves; order Passeriformes; family Corvidae; genus Cnemophilus; species Cnemophilus loriae. The sequence goes on along the minus strand of VZTF01001870.1, from coordinate 261,636 downwards.
ATCTGGTGCTGGTGAGATCTCTCCTCCAGATTTGCACCTGCAATGAAAAGAAATCCAAGACTGAAACATTTATTAGAGTGAGAGGCTTAAAAACTGTGCTGTCCCTGGACAGAGAGTGGCAGCACCCTGGGCCTGAAAGCTCAACTTGGGAATAAGAGAGATTTTTAAAAAATGAGGATTTTTACAGTTTGTTTCCAAAGGTGATTTAAAGTTATGATAGATTCTGCATTGGATAAAGCCCCAATTTTTTATGTTGGGACTGGCTATTTCAGCAGGTCAGACAGAAGATCTGGGCTTAATTCCAGAATTGCTGAGAGACCTCAGCAGTCAGTGCTGTAGAAGAGGTCAAGCTCCAGTCCTGCAGTGTTTTCTCCATTCCTGTAAATCCATGGACCTGTGAAATCCATTGGCTAAATGATGGTGCTGTAGGGAAAACATCAGAGAGCTGCAGCCATCGTGTTTATCAGTGGTTTTTCTGGGGTAGGGATTTTCTTCTTAGATTGGTTTTGCTGCTTAGAAGGTCTGGTTGAGCTGATGCCTCAACTGAAGTTCATCCAGAGAGCTGCACTTCCCATCCTTGCCTGGTTATGTTTTGCAGTCCTGGGGGAAGGAGTTCTCAGCTCCATCAGAGTTTATCTGTGGAGGGGATATCTTTGAGCTTTAATTTTGCTGTCAGAAATAAAAATGACTTTATGTCGTGGGTTCAGTTGACACCCATGTCGTTACTAGGGAATCTGTAGACATATCAGTAGATAAAACTGGTGGTGTCATCTGCTGACCTCGCTGAGAATGGCATTAGTGATATTCTTGGCCAGTATTTACTGGGAAATAAACCAGTCATTACACTTTCTGATGAGATTATGCTCTGGATGTCACTTCTCTGACAGTCTGTCTCATGCCACACTGAGATAAGATCTCAGGCACAGATGACAGACTAACTTCAGAAATATTTCCATTGATTTGACAGCCTGAATAATAGTTCTGCTAAAAGCCACAAAGACTGGAACAGTGATCTCTGGCTGCTGGGTGCTACCGGGGTGAAAAATGTACTAATGAGAGATAAATCGGTAACTACATGTGAGTGTTTTCTGTACCTTGTCCGTGGAAAGCAGAGGAACTCTTGGGAGGGAAACCAGATAGAGAGCTGAAATTACAGGCATCTTATCAGAGCCAAAGGAGCAGCTTTCACCTCGTGTATTTTGAGACACCAGAGGGTTTGGCAGGGAGCTCCATCCCTGGGGACAGTATCCCTGGGAAGCTTCTGTTCATCCACAGGGGTGGGAGCTGGGCAGTTCTGCTTTTCCATCCTTCCCTGGGCTGGTGGCCGAGCCCGTGGCTCTGGCTTTGCTTTCAGCATCCCTTGGAGAGGATCTTTGGGAGCTGCTGTGGAAGGAGCAGTCCCAGCTGCCTTTTCAGCCGTGTCCTCCCGCCTCCCTTGGCTGCACAAGCGCTGCTCTTGGCACGTGTGGGGAGCTGGGCCAGGGAGGCAGCCGGGCACAAAACATTCCTGCAGGAAGGGAGTGAAGGAGAGGATGGGATCGTTCCCTTTGCTCTGTGATTAAATTGTGTTAAGCTGGACTGCAGCCTGAGTTTCGGGGAAGGTGAATTCCCATTCCTGGAAGTGTCCAAGGCCAGGTTGGACGGGGCTTGGAGCAACCTGGGATAGTGGAAGGTGTCCCTGCCCATGGCAGGAATGGAATGAGGTGATCTTCAAAGTTCTTACACCCCAAACCATTGTGTGACTCTGTGGTCTCCAGCAGAGGAGCTGGAGCCTCAACAAGAGTGCCAGGATGTTTCACTGGCAGGTGAAGCTCCCACAGGGATGGAACTGGGAACCCAGGGACACAAACACAAAGTGAAGTGAGGGAGTGAGCTTGCAGCACATCTGCTGTCCTTCAGTAAATATCCATCTGTGTATTCTTGTCCCTCATTAATTGCAAGGTCAGTTATCCTTCCTCCAGTGAGGGTGATCTGTGTCCCCGTACCTGAGTGACCTCACCTGAGAGTGATTCAGCTGCAGCAGCACCATGAATTGTTACCCTGCAGCACATTTGAGCCTGTCCACTCTGAACCCCTGCCACACTTGGAAGTTTTAACCATTAGGTCATGCTGTAAACTAAGAGTTTCCCCAACTTGGGGTCTTTTGATGACTTTTTGGGGGCTTTATCTCTTGGCTTACCCAGCCCTCTGGAAAAGCACCGACCCTGCCTGTCCTTCCACCACTCCGTGGTTGTCGTTTCAGACACTTCCCTGGCAGCTGCAAAGCTGATAGGAAGCAACAAAACTTCCACTGTGGATTATCAGGAACACTACTGAGGCATTGCTTAATGCATCTGATATCTCAGCCTCGAGAATAGAAGGGAAAAAAAAAAAGATTGGCAGCTATTTCAGGAATTCAGAGAGGGGCACCTTGGTAAAGAGTCGGGGGGAGGCTTCTCCTTCCATTGCAGAGCCCTGGGCTGAGATGGATTCCCTCTCCATCATTGTCCTAAGCACATTATCCCTGAAAGAAAGAGGGTTTCTCTGAATCTGCAATTTTTCTAGGCTTCAGTGTTATTGAAATGAAACGGCTTCAAGGATATCTACATTCTTTACCATCATATGGATTCTCATCTCATGTAAATTATTTGGCCACTTTTCATTTTAATCCTCCACTGTCATTTTCTACAAAAGAGATCATTTGGTTTCTTCATGGAAGGTATTCAGCTGACAGCTGCCCTTTGTCTAGAAAGCAGTGTGCCTTTGCAGGAGTTACTTGTGCTTGCTCCTTTTCTTTTTTTTTCTTTCCTTTTAAGTTCATATTGCTTCATATTTTTCATCTGTAGCTTTCAGGGACTTTTCAGGCTGTGAACGGGTTTGTGGCTGTGAAGGGAATTTCAGACATCCTGCATTCTTTCCCTGTGTACCTGACTGATAAGAAACAGAACTAGAGGCAGAATAATTAATTTACTGCAAGAAGAACCGTAGTCCGAAAAAAAGCACAGTGTTTTCACAACTTCTACATGACCAAACAAAATAGTCAGTGATGAAGTCTTGAATTTTCTTCCATGGCTTCCCTATCTTGAAAACTTAATTATTCTCACCTACTTTCCAGAAATCATAGATTCATATAATCCTAAAATCATTAGGGCTGAAAAAGACTTTTAAGATCATCAAGTCCAACCATCAAACAGCGTCGTGTTCACCACTAAACCATGTCCTCAAGTGCCACGTGGTGGGAGGTTTTAAATGCTGTGCTTTGTGCCATGGCATGTCACCCACAGGACCTCGATGGGATGGGGATGAAATGTGATGTTTTGGTAGAGTTCATGGGAATTTGGAGGCTGAGGAGAAAAATCAGCAATTAGGGTTGAGGTTGGATATTTTGGGTTACCTGGAGCTGTCAGACCTTTTCCTTTCAGATGGGAGCTCCTGGGTACGAGCTCTGATGAAGCAGCTTGCACTCCTTCAAACACTAAAAGCACAATATGGTCGTGGAGAGGAACATTATGGCCTCAGTAATGGCCTTAAGCTGAAGGGGGGTGGATTTAGGTTGGATTTTGGGGAGAAATTCTTCCCTGTGAAGGTGGTGAGGCCCTGGCACAGGTTGCTCAGAGAAGCTGTGGCTGCCCCTGGATCCCTGGAAGTGTCCTAGACTGGGTTGGAGCAGCCTGGGCGAGTGGAAGGAGTCCCTGCCCATGGTGGGAACTGAATGATCTTTAAGGTCTCTTCCAAGCCAAACCATCCTGGGATTCGGTTGTGAGGAGAAGATTCAGTTTTGGGGAGCACAAGTTGAGGGCTGGCCAGGTTTATAGGGAGGTCGAATGTGTGGGGGAAGGAGAAATCACATCATTAATGAGGATAAGGAATAATCCAGCAGGGAGAAGGAGAGGCAGGTTCTAAAATGACTGTCAACTGCAGAAACAGAGTTATAACTGCTCCAGTAGTTCCCCTTCCAGCTGGTACCCACTTGGCTTTGTGATCCCCACAAAAATGACCAGGACAGCTGCGTGACAACTCAGATTTCTGATGCTTTTTCATAAATCAGAGATTTAGGATGAGAAGAATTGCAGATTTTCAAGTGAAAATCACTTTTCTTGTAGAAATTTTTAGGCATTTTACATGAAAAGATAAACTCGTGTTTGAATTTAAAGAAGAGGTTTCAGAAGTATGAAATTTGTCAGCCAAATGAATTGCTTATAACTTAGTTGTAAAATGTTTAGAGATAAGAATTACTGTTTCAGCAGTTTCTGAATCACAAAAATGGTTGGAATACACAAAACTTCCTCATTTGCTAGAAGAGGTGTCTGATTCAATGTCCAGTTCTGGAAGTTTGCTCCATCACAGGGAGATTTCTGTTCATCCTAGAGAATTGTAAGCATGAGCTGGAGTTTTGTTGTTGGTGTAAAATAATTTTGCTGTTTGTTGGAGGCAGGAAAAGCCTGGCTGTGGCTTGGTAAAGGGACAGTGTTGAGTTAGGTGACAAGAGAAGGGTCACTCGTGGCTCTGGTGTTGTCTTTGCTGCTTTAATTGGTGTCTCTGTTTCTTGCATCAGCAAGAATGGGCAGTTCAAGGACACCCTGACTGATAATTTTATGTATTTTGGAATTTCTTCCATGAATGTTCATTTCTGTACATGTGGTGCTGACCTGGATTCCTGGTTAGGACTCCAGGGCAGGCAATATGTTCACGTAAATAACAGTTCAGCAGTTTTCAGCTGTGATCTCTTGATGTTCCTTTATCTCAGGGTGCTTAAAAGAGGAAATAGTTCTTGGCCCTGGGCAGAGGGCAGTGCTCTGTAGGTGGGAGAGCTGAAATATTGTCATGGGGCTGTTGAACTAGAGTCCTGAGCTTCTGCTTCCATCGCTACCTACTGGAAAAAGCGTTTTCTGCTCTGTTTTCCGAGCTCTCCATTCCCCAAAAATGCACCTTTGTACAGAACACGACCCCTTTGAACAGAAATTTGCGAGTTGAGATGGACACACGCATCACTTCAAAGGCTGGAGTCACAGACACGGGGGTAGACATGGAAGAGGGGAGAATACACTTTAAAAATTACCGTGTCCAGAGGGTGTGATGTTTGTTCTAAATTCCCAGAAAGCTGAAAAAAGACACCAGTCTTGTGTCAGGGAACTCCTTTCATTCCACAGTCACCTGAATTCCAGCAATTAGTTCACTCTAATAGTGGAAGTGTTGGCTGACAAACTCCCGACTTTTCCAATGCTTGAACTAAAGTTTAAGGCAGGGGCTGCCCTTCGTTTAGAGAAGATTGGGCTATTCCTGTGCTTCCCTTTGCTCTCTGAGGCAGCAGATCACCTGGATCAGCTCATGAGTGGTGCAGCTCTCTGAGCTGGTGTGTGATTTCTCTTACTCACCGAGTAGCAGCTTTGAAGTAGGAGCCCGTTTTGGGCCTAGTAAATGACTCTGTGAACAGTGGGATGAAGTAGTGGCACCTAAAATTCAACCTGAGCGTTCCAAGTTTGGACAGAAATGGTTCTTGTATGGAACAGAATCCAGATTTCCATAGAAAGGAACTGGGGCCAATCCACTGGATGAGAAATATGATAATGGAAAATAAGAATTGCCTCAATGTGCCTGAATCTCCTACTACCAAATGATCCACAGTTAAGGAAAGAAATATCTTATTTTCAAATCCAGAGCAGCTGTCCGACAGCCGGACCTGCTGCTGATCAAAGTTGATAAAAGAAATCCTAGGATTATATATTATGGATAATCTACAGAAAAAACAGTGGTAGTCCCTGCTTGTGGTGTGATTAGCAGAGCCCATTGAAGTAAACAGGACGTTTTGTTGGTTTTAATGCACATCTGATAAGCTCTGTGGAATGTAAATCAGTTCATTAAAATTTGCAAAGCGGTTCAACGAAGTAAAAGAGGAAACAGTTTTAACTTCTATAGGATGTTTACTGCATATAAAGTACAATAAAATCACAATTATTCCAGAAAAAATACTGTTAGAAACGTGCTGTACTCAATGTGTCGTTCTGGGGAAGACTGAAAAATTTGAAATTGTGGTTTTAAAAAAATAATCTGACTCTAGAAATCGTCCTGGGTAATTTCATAGCATCTCCACACCACATCTGTCTCTGCAGTATTTGTGGGATTTTGTATAATATAGATATTAAAAGTATGTGTGGATGTGTATATATCAACAAATATTTATGAACAGGGATCAAAATAAATGTTAAACAGCTCCTTCTACCTAAGCTGGGGGTGTGTCAGGGGAAAAATAATAAATAAATGATAATAAAGGAAGTCAAAGGGCTGTGGTGTGTTGGAGATGATGCTTCACTTGACAGTCTTAACTCTGATATCCATGGAGTTGCCTACATCTTTGGGTGTCCTAGGACAATATTCCAAATGCTGAGATAGTACTCATTTATCTTAGGGATTTGGGAAGTTTCCTTCATTCCATGTGGACATAAGTGCAGCCTGATGTTACTTTATCCATAAAATTCACTGTGGTATGTGGTACCTCTGGAGGAGTGATGCATAAATCAGCAGCTGACACCTTTTAGTGGAGCTGCTTTGGAACCTTCATGCTCTGATTTCTTTAAAAAAACCTTGTTTTTGCCCCCCTTTGCAGTTACTTCAATGAGAATCAATATCCCGACGAGGCAAAGAGAGAAGAAATTGCCAACGCCTGTAATGCAGTTATACAAAAACCAGGTGAGCAGCTGCTGGGGGGGTCCTTCCCAAAAACAAAGAGTTTCCAGCACCTGGGCTTCTCAGACTGATGTTTGCAGAACCACAGAATCATTTGGGTTGGGAAAGACCTCCAAGGTCATCAACCTTTGACTGATAAATCAAGTTTTTGGAGGAGGAAGGAGCTCAGATCTCCTGTTTTTCAGTATTTTAAAGCTTCCAGACAGGGATCTCCTATTAGAACCTGAGTGTTAATGGAGGACCTTATCTTTAGGTCAACAAGTTGCATTTTCCCTGTTTCTGGAGAAGTTATACTTGGCAGAGGAGCATGAATATTCAGTGTGGTGTTAGTGGATGCACCTGCCTTTGCTTAGTTTTGCTAACCAAACATTTACATAGATTTCAGAACTCGTGTTTTGGATATATTTAGATTTCATACAACCAGAATAAAAATTAATGAGGAGGCAACTAAGGCGTGAGTCATGCACATGGAATCACAAAATTATTTAGGATGGGAAAGCCTCTGGGATCATCGAGTCCAACCGTCCCCCAGCACTGCCAAGGCCACCACTGACCTGTGTCCCCAAGTGCCACATCCACAGCGCTTCTAAATCCCTCCAGGGATGGGGACTCCACCACCCTGGGCAGCTGTGCCAGGGCTGGACGGCGCTTTCCAGGCAGGAATTGTTCCCAATATTCAACCTGACCCTCCCCTGGCACAGCTTGAGGCCGTTTCCTCTCATCCTGTCCCGTGTTCCCTGGGAGAAAAGATGGGTCCCCACCTTGTTATCCTTCCAGGGAGCTGTGGAGAGCTGGGAGTCACAGGATAGCACAGGATCAGAGCAGTTTAGAGTGGAAGTGACCTCTGGAGATCATCTGGTGAGGCAGGACCGGCTTAGATAAGGTTGTTCAGGGCTTTACCTCGTTCAGTTTTCAGTATCTCCAAAACTGGAGGTTTTTCCACCTCCAGGCCCCTGTTCCATGATGTTGAGCACTCTCATGGCAAAGTATTTTTCCCTAATACCTGCTGAAAATTTCCCTGGAAAATCTATCAGGTAGAGGACCAGAGAGCTGAGGATTTGATTCCTGGCTGTGCTGCTGGTTTGTGGAGCAACTTGGAACAAAGTGCTGCAAGGCCGTGTCAAGGAGCAGTAAAATATTGTCAGTGGTGCTGATGCAAAGCATTAGGCAGCAGCCAAGCTATCAGTTTCCAGAGTTTTCTTTCTTTCACTTGTCTCATCTCTCCTAACTTATTTAAGTGTGCAGATTGCTGCAATTACATGGGTGTTTTGTATGCTGAATAAATAAACTTCGAGAAGGAGTCAGAAGCGGGGGGGGCTCATCCCTGTGTAGCCTGCAGAGGTGTGAGGATGCAGATATGGGGAATATTTTATATAGGGTCAAGGGCAACTGAGGAGGTTTCCAAGATGTCCTTGGAAAGAGTCTTCCCTCTTTTTACTGATAACCAGAAAAAGGCGTAGTTTTCTATAGCTGCCTTCTGGTTTTTGGGATTTTTTTGCTGGTTTAAGTGTAAAAATCCAGTGATCTGCTTTCCAGCATCCACCCCCGTTATCCCAAAAGATCCCGAGTGTCCTGGCACAGCTGGGGGGGTGTGATGGGTGCTGGGGCTTGAGAGAAAGGAAAGCAGCTTGCAGAGGATGCCACAAAAGCTCTTGATTCATTTTGCTGCTGAAGAAAATCACTGAACTGTACCCTCGTGACACGTAGTAAGAGAAGGAGCCCCAGGGATGGGGTTTGTGGCTGGAATTTCAGTTTTTGGAATCTCAGTTTTGTTCTCGAACTGGAAAAGCAGCCCTTCATTCTCCCATGGCTCTGGATTGAGTTGGTTGAAGCTGCAAAGAAATTCCTGTATTTCAGATTTTTAAAAAACAGAAGAAAGGAGGTATTTGGCAGTTAGTGCCACAGCACCTGGACACAGGAATTTGATCTACATAAAATTCACTTTTTTTCTCAGTTGTAATAACTTGCCAGCGCTATCTGTGTTTCAGGGGTTTATCCCATAGAATCTCAGAATTGTTTGGGTGTGCAGGGACCTCAAAACTCATCTAAAGTTCCAATCCCAGGGCAGGGACAGGGACACCTTCCACTATCCCAGGTTGCTCCAAGCCTTGTCCAGCCAGTCCTTGGACACTTCCAGAGATGTGGCAGCCACAGCTTCTCTGGAACCCAGTGAGTAACAACAGCACTGTACCGTTATTTTTCCCTCTGTTGCTTTCTTAGGAAAAAAGTTGTCGGATTTGGAGCGAGTTACCTCCCTCAAAGTGTACAACTGGTTTGCCAACAGGAGGAAGGAGATCAAGAGAAGAGCCAATATCGGTAATGTATGACACAGCCTGCCTGCAAGGCTTGGGGTGTGCTCAGGAGAGGTGGCAATTACGTAAGAATAAATTAGTGGAAACACCAGAGGTGCTGACAGCCTCAGGAGAAATGTGGAGGAATTATGAAAATGAGTCTCTTGCTGTTCCAGATATTTTGTGAAATATGTGTAATTTGTAGAATTCTGTCGTCAGTGCAGGACAAGTGATGCAGTTACAAAGTTTTACTGGAAGATCAGCTTTAAAAAGCAAAATGAGGATTTTGTTGGTGGAAGGAGAGTTGTATTTCCCTCCTTTGAGTATCCAAACTCAAATCTGAAACGAAACCTTAGAATTGTAAATGAGGGAGGTTGAGATGTTGGCAGGTTCACAAACTTAGTGTGGTGTTTATCCTGGTTATACCTCTGCCCCTGACAGCTTTCCAAGGTTCTGCCCAGGGACAAGTGGCTGGAAAAAAGCCATAATTTTTGCTGATGCTCAGGATAAAACAGAAATCACTTCAGTGTTAACCCTGTGGGTTCTTAGCTGATCGTAAGGAAATCAAAAGTGACTCTGAACTTGTAAGAAGGAGACCCTCTGATGTGGGTAAGATATTTTAAGGAGAATAAATCACCTCAGTGGCCTGGATTCAACAAACTCCTGCCATTCGTAAAAGGTTTGATGCCCGTACGTAGATATTATGCTTAATTACTTTTGCAACACAGAGGTGAACAGACATCCCTGTCTGCTTATTTCCAGTATTTTTAATTATTTCAAATGTTCCATTTTGCCTTATTTCTAAATAAGAAAACACTCCTCTTTTTACATCATTTAACACGTTACTGAAGTTTAACTAAATTTATTTTTCTACAAGTAAAAATTGCTTCTCAGAGGGATCAGGGGAATAAAACTCAGTCCAAGGTGGGTGGAGTTTGGTGTTTGGGGAGGAGGTTTGGAAAGAGATTAGAAAGAACCAGAGAGAGTTTTAGATGTGTGGATCCTACTGGAAGATGGATTTGTGTGTTTTCAAATCCCTGGTGTGCTTTCAGAAATTTCTCCCATCTATTTTCAGACACTCCCCAACCCCTCAAGTCCTGCCAGTCCAAACTATGGGGGAAGATTTACAAGGGAATGCCTTTGCCACTCCAGTACCTTAGAAATTACCCTGATTTCTATTAGGACTGGCTGGAAAACAGGGATTTTTTACTCACAGACAAGTCTGCTGGTTGGCAGGGAAGGATTTCAGGCAAACCAGTGTTTGTACCTGTGCTGCTTTCCCAAAAACTGGAGAGCGAAGAGGAAGGGGCTAAGAACTAACCCTGTTCCTCCAGTTATTCTAACTTCCTGAAAAAGGAAAAAAAAACCCCCTAGTTACTTTTAATTACTCCAATGCATCAGATAAATGAGGGATCCATTTGCTTTTTTCGAAGAAGCAGCAATCCTGGAGAGCCATGGAATAGATGTACAGAGTCCGGGAGGTCATTCCAACAGCGATGACGTGGATGGCAACGACTACTCAGAGCAGGTGAGCACGGGAGCCTCCTGGCCCAACAAGGGAATCCTGTTTTGTTTTGCTTTTGTGTCATTGTGATGGGGAAAGGGTGAGCATCCAGCGTTCACCCACGTGGATTTGTTGCCTCCCAACAGGACACTTGGCAAGTCCGCAACGGGGAGGAGGAGGGACGGTGTTCTGAGGGAGGCAGAGAAGCAGAGAAGGTAGAAGAAGACAGGAGGATCTGCTCCAAACAAGCAAGTTACACCCTTCACACCACACACAATGTCTGAGGCACGGCAGGAGAGCCTCGCCTCAGCCAGGGCCCCGCCACAGCCGCGCTCTCCTTCCCCGGCACTCCGAGTTACCCTCCCTCAGGAAGGGATGGACAGGTCTTTCACAGTCCTGTGTGTCAGGCACCAACAATTATCCCTGAAGAACTGGGCACCTCTTGCACCTCTGATTTCTTTCTGCAAGAAAGGCCCCGTTCTAGCCAGGGCCACACCTGCTGTGAGCTGCTGACCCAGCCCCAGACACGAGCAGGAGGGAGCCCTGCCCAGGACACTTCACAATTCCTTGTGCCAGCCTTTCCCAGCAAGATTCTGAGCACTGAGCACCCTCCTGGACAGTCCTGAGCTCCCTCTGTCTGTTCTGTGGGAGAACCTTTCAGGAGCTTCTCAGGATCATCCCTCAGACACTGACAGACAGAGGGTGAAGGGTGGGGGGAAAGATTTGATTAACTAAACTCTGACCTTTATTCGGCCTATTCCATATTGTTCTGCAACAATGTGCCACTGTTTGCATTGTTTACATATTACCTGTCTTTTTTTTGTTGTTTGTTTTTGCATTTTAATTCTTGCCTGTTCTCTCCTTTTCTTGGTTATTTTTAACCCTTGACAGCAACTTCTTTTTTAAATTCTCTAGCAAAAGAATACCCCTTCCCGCACTCTGAGCCCTCACCTACCCTAAAGTTGGTGACCCTTCCTTCACACACCTTCCAGACAGGTATTGCATCCCCTTCCCAATTTTCCCAGTGTTGGCCAAACCCCCCAGGGCTGTTTGTGCTTGGCACCAGTGACTCAACCAGTTCGCTCACCGGCTTTTGAGAGGAGATTTCTGTGCTGCCCCACAGCTGGGCTGGAGCACTTCTCACCGCCTCTTTTGGGAGAAGCAGGGAGTTCTCCCTCTCCAAAGGCTGCTGGTGGAGTGGAACAGCAGCTGAGTGTCCTGGAATGAGTCCCTGGCACACTTGGCTCTGGCCCAGTACAGCAGATCCCTGGCAGAGGCATCCCCAGCTGCTCTGCTCCTGATGGGGATTGAGACCCTTTTTATAGGTCAGCACCAGCAGATTTGGTGGCACCAACTTTTCTGGCTCTCAGTGATGAGAAGCTGCTCTGTGACTGCCATAAAGTGTTTAGAAACCACTGCCAAGCCCAGAAAATTCCCTGTTAGGCAGATACAGGACCAGAATACTGAGGTGGAGAGTGATGGAGACTCCCAAACTGTGTTTTTCTTCTGTGCGTTAACCAGCGTACTCAGAAAAGAGAAATAAATTGGTTATTAAAATTTAAAGATCTTTGTTTAGAGGCCTTAGAAATGACATTTCTCAGTAATCTGGGCTCCTCTACGAGGTGTAATTAGTCATTAGCAGCAAAGCAGATTAAGTGGCAAGTTCTCCTGATGACCATTTAACATCCCTTAGCTGTTAAACCCAGATACGCTGTTTTCAACAGCAACACTTAAACTCTAATAAACTTTAAAAGACAAAGTTCATCTCAATACTAACAAAGTGCCTAAAACTCCAGATTTTAGGGCTCTGTATTTGTACCATGGTAAAGATTTCTGAGAGGCCCTACAATTTACCAGATCGTTGTTATAAACAGTTGAATCCTTTTAAATAAAACCTCAGGATTTTACCAAATCCTGGCTTTTTTTTGGTCCTCCTCAACATTTGCCACCCATCGTCTTAATTTAAAAATGCTGTATGCACGTTTCAAATTTTAAATCACATGAGTTCATCACTTAAAGGCTGTTGGGAGACTGATAAATGTTTATCATTTCCTTTCTGTAAACGATAATAATTTGAAAATCCTGCAAGATCACAGGGGGATAACTATTAGAGCCCTGTTTGAAAGAGGGGAAAACACCATGATTTTTCCCAAAGTTCCATATTTGATTTATGGTGGTTCCAGTCCCCTTCAGTCACTGGTTTTCTAGCATTGCAAGAGTTTTTCAGCGTATTTTTCCCTGTACCTGTGTGAATTCAGTGTCTTCATGGGATACTGGCTTGGACCAAGGGTTAGGCTCAGTTCGTGTCCTGGTTCTGGTCAATAGTAGCAGTTAAAGAAAAAGTACTTCTCTAATATATAGAATTATTTCATTCTGGTAGCTTCCAGCTTCTGGAAGTCAGTAGTTCTGAGAGGCTTCCTGAGTTTCCTTAATTTCTAGCAGACTAATTTTCGCTGGATTTGTCAACCCCCCGCCTTTTAAAGCCATTTTTGCTTTTGTCTGATGGAAAAATCATTGAATCCTGAACTGTGCTAAGTGAAGCAGTGCTTCCCACTGCTGCCTTGGAACACATTATCATTCCAGCGAGTGCCTTTGCTTATTAGATCATAAAAAACCATGGACAATTGTCCTCCTATTTTCCAATTATTTGTAATAAACATTTATCATATCAACCATCAGCCATTTCTTTCCCAAACTGGAGGACTTGACTCTGTTTAGCTTCTCCTCGTGAGGAAACCTCTTCCCTTGGGATGTTGTTTTCTCTGCCTTTCCCACTTCTGTTGTGGCGTGGAATGGAATCAGAGAACCACAGAATGGTTTGGGTTGGAAGGGACCTTAAAGTTCATCTCATTCCACCCCCTGCCATGGCCAGGGGTGACCTAGATAGGGTGACCAGAATTGTATAATCCAAATATAAGCGTGGACCTGTGCCGTGCCCAGCGATTCCTGTCTGACTTTGCTTTCCTGACTTAACCTCGTGTATCGCTTCTGTCTTTATAATTCAGTATTTTCCTCCAGGGCTGAGTCCCCCACTCCCTGCCTTGCTTACCTTTGTCTGCACAGTGAGGGAAACCAGTCCTAAACCCACGCTGTGAACCCACTCTGTCCCCCCACAATCCCTCGGCGCGTTTGTTTTCTCCGCCGTGGTTTCGGACTCGTGGAATAACCCTGCTTCTCTCTGCTCCTTCCCACATGATTCCCAGGATGACAGCACTAGCCATAGTGACCACCAAGACCCCATTTCCTTAGCCGTGGAGATGGCAGCAGTCAACCACACCATCCTGGCGCTGGCCCGGCAAGGAGCCAACGAGATCAAGACAGAGGCTCTGGACGACGACTGATGCCAAGAAAGGGGAGGGTCAAAGCAAGAAGTAACTTAGTTTTAGACGTAGCACCTTAGCAGACTTTCCTCAGTCCTTAATATGTGTTCTTACAGTATAACTTTGCAGTTTCTTGTACGTCAGTTAGCTGTTAGGGTCTTGTTCTGTGAAGATGGCATGGTGCCCTCAGCCTTTGCATATACTCTCTCAGTATTAATTCCCAATAAATAATCAATCAACCAACCAACCTCCCTCTCCCGGCCCCCAGTGGCTAAGAAAGATAAAATCAAAAAAAAAACAAAAAAAATCTTGCTGCTCCGTCTTAGCATTCAAAGTGCTTCCAGGTATTTTAGACAGCCCTCAATTACAAGTCTTAGGCTACACTTAAAAATCTTGGATAACCTTAGAGATCGTGTTGAAACCGATAGTCCGTACGCTTTCCCTGCCCTGAGACTGAAAGGATGCAAGCTGAGGTAGTGGCACAGGGTCGATGGACACCAGATCGGGAGTATCAACAGAGAGTAAAAAGAACACTTAGAAACCCCACTCCAGCATGGGAATAAATGATTTCCAGCTGCAATAAGCCGTGCCTCACTGGTCATACAGTGACTCCGTTTACTTTCGGGTGCTGTGCTGAGAATGTCCATTGGAAACGCATTCCCGCATTTCGGTCGATGCTCACATATTCAACACAGACATCCTCTGCTCTCACAAGCTGCGTGGCTTAGTGGAGAAGTGCTGCCTTCTGCCTCTGGGACCATGGTTGAAGCCTAGCCTGGGATCAAATGAAAAATGAGCTGAATGTCTAATGGACGCCAGTCCACTTCTCAGAACCACTGCTCGTTCTTGGCATGGCTGGCAGTGCCTGCTCAGAAGAGGTCTAGACTCTTACCCATCTGTCATTAACAATTTCACCTTTAATTCCTCCTCTCTCAGCTTTTCTGTCCCCACGCTGCTCCCCTCTCCACTTTGCCACTTTCGAAAGCAGTGTTTTCCAGGAAGGTTGTTAAGGTCATGAAATGGGTGAGTGGATTTTTACACACCTGTGTAAGTAATGCCTACGTCCTGACTAGCCTGAAAGGTTACTGGAGAATTCGACATCTGACCTTTGCTAGATAACCATCAGAGCATAAATGTTCTCCTAAATACGAACTTTTTTTGTTTGTTTAAAGGCAGGAGTCTCTTACCTGAGAAATGGGGTGTGAATGTTTTGTGTTCTCTTTACTCTGTCTTTGTTAAGGTGTGAGAAAGCTATACTGCTACGAGCAATTTAATTAATAATTGGAAGCCATACTGATAATGGATGTGGTAATATTTGTAAAGCGAACCTACTCTAAGTAGCAGGAACTAATGGAATTGTTTTCCTTGATCATATGTAGCACTTTTGTTACTTTTTTCTTAAAGATATTTATATTTGATAAGTCTTTTTTTTATCATTTGAGAATTCCAAATACCAAACAGCGAACTTGCATTACAGAGTCACCCTGCGATCACCTTGTCATCTAGTATCTAAATGATGAACTGTGTGTGCATCTAAGAAAATTACATCTGCTAGCATTGTGTGGAAATGATCTCCTGGCATCCTGATAAAATGATATGTTGCTGCCGGTAAGAGGAAACATTTTGATGGAAACAGCACGGGAAGTGTTAGAGACGGGCAGGGCTGTGTTACGTTAACAGAGAACAAATTAAAAACCTATGGAAATTTTTGTGTAGAGACACATATATAAAAGTTTTCACAGCGTTTCCTCCACATTCCACTTTATCTTCCCAGTTTGTGTGGGAATGGCTTAAAGAGAGGAAAACAGCTCGGTCTGAAGGATGGGTTTCCCTTTGCTCCCCTCCGCTTTCGAGGCGGAACGAAGGGAAGTTGCTGTTACTTGCCTTGTTCTCATCCATTCCTCCCTCTTAACTCTCAGAGAGCACCGTGACCCCTCCAGTGTGGCTCCTCAGCAGGTTTCGAGCCAGGCTGAGCCCTCCAGATCAGCCTCCCGTCTGTACTTGCGGAGCAAACTGCTCCCCCGAGTGCCGAGGAGATCCTGTGCTCTCAGAGGGCGCCGCCGTGCCACCTCTCTGTCCCTTGGAAGATCTATAGGTAGGGCTTGGCCTCGACTTCCACTTATGGATTCCATTGGGAAATTTATGTGCTTTCCTTAGATATAGATCACTGGAGCAGAATGGAGCCGTCTTTTTTTTTCTGTTTTATTGCATTTCTTGAGTAGGCAAATTCATGAGTAGCGTCAGGGCAGACTCAGGAAAGGCAGGACTTGGATCAGCGACCATTGCACCACTGCAGTTATTTTCTTACTGCCTGTGTGAATGTTTTGGTGCTAAGGAGTGAAAGGATGGGGAGAGCTTTTATTTCTATTTTTGCACAGCAGAATGATGGAGCAAACTCGAGCCTTAGTGGAATTTTACGTACTTATTCATTCCACAGTCATACACTGAGCTGACAAGCAACATCCACGATTTATAGTAAGGAGATTTTAATAATCGATGACCTCTTTACGTTGGGCTTGCCACCACCATTTGTTCTGGCTGTTTCATTTTAAAAAGAACAGGCTCAAACTGTTGGACAGCTGCAATTTTAAAAGAAATATTGCTTACTATGGTATCTGTTAAAAAAAAAAAAGGAGGCATTGTTTGAGGCATTGCCTTTTTAAAGCAATAGGGAAGAATAAAAATAGTATTAGAACCTCTGTATCCTCATTATAGGTTCATGTGATGCAGGATCAAAGTAGCACCACTGAAATTGTGTGTCTGTACCATCTAATGTAGAATAATCTGGTCTTAATTCTGTTTGTCACTGTCAGGAAGCTGCTGACATCCCACACCAGTATCTCTCCTCTGAAGGTTAAACAGGTAAAAAACCCTTTGTGACCAGCTGGAGGTGGGCAGATCCTCCTGGGCTGTAAATACCAATTTTCTGCCTTTCCACATCATCATCTTACCAGGGAAAATATCAAATATCTGGGGAATCAGCCCCTTGGTTCAGTGGAGGGCAGTGTTTGGGATGTGTCTGTTCCTTCTCTTTGGGCATCGAGACGTACGAGGAACGAGTGGGACCTCAGAGGAACGAGTGGGACCTCAGCTGTCCCCAGGGTGCTCCTGGCAGGCTGTTCCCTTCATTTGGAAGTTCAGAGTGAGCCATTTGCAGCTGATCAATCCCGTTTTGGTTTGAGGTGAATTACCTGTAGTGGGACAGGTGCTGGTTCATTGGTACCGAGACGAGCGAATGAGTGAACGTGATCTGGAGTAAGTGAAAGAATCGGTGGAGGGTGTGTGCTGGAATTCAGAAATCCTGGAATTCTTTCTTTTGAGAGTTTTCCACGATATGGGAGTCGTCTTTGTCTTTCTGTCTGTGGGTTTCCTTGGAAATGAAGCCTCATTTTGGTAGCACTGCAGTGGAGTGGCAGTTTGTTGTAGCCAGGCTGGAGTCACTGCAGTTTGTTCTCTGGGGGTTCTCTTGAAGTGGCTCTGGTGGC
Organism: Cnemophilus loriae; assembly: GCA_013397755.1. NCBI lineage: Eukaryota > Metazoa > Chordata > Aves > Passeriformes > Corvidae > Cnemophilus > Cnemophilus loriae. The sequence goes on along the minus strand of VZTF01001870.1, from coordinate 244,373 downwards.
ACATCCGAGCTACCTTTTTGTTCTGTGAACAGAGAAGAAGTTAATTTAAGATGCTCCTCATCTGTGATGGTCACAGATTGCTTTTACCTTCGTAGAGTCAGTTCTGGCTGATACTTTGTCCCTCATAAAGTCCTTTTACTTGAGTTGCTGTCTCTGACCGTCTTCTTAAAACAACAATTTCTACCTCCACTTCCTTTCTGGATTGTTTTGGTGTTGGATTTTTTTTTGTTCCTCCACCCTTTTCCTGAAGTATGAAATCCCAAACGTTTGCAAAAGCCTTATGAGTTGATCAAAGTCAGCAGATTTGTTTTCTGTTGATCTTTTAAATACTCCGTAGACACACGTGTGGTTATAGTGAAATCCCGTGCTGGATGTGAGTCTGCAGTGCACCCTTGCAGCAATTAAGGAATCTCATTAAGAGTCTTCAGGAGGTCATGGAAAGGGTTTAGTCCCCTCTGTCCATCATTTGTGGGACCATTGTGTGGGCAGGAGGGTGGAGATGGGAGCATTGGAGCGCTTGTCACGTGGTGGGAGATTGCAGGAGCTGGCTTTGTCCAGGCTGGCTCTGGGGACATCCTAGATTTTGGGTTTTAGCTGTCTTAATAAATTAGTTTTAACTTGGGGGTCCAGTGCAGGATCAAGAGTTGGACTTTGATGATCCTTATGGGTCCCTCCCAGCGCAGGATATTCTGTGATTCCAGGAAGGACGGAGCCAGGCTCTTCTCAGAGGTGCACAGCAAAAACCTGAGGGGCAGAGGGCTAAAGCTGCGTTAAGGAAAATCCCAGATGAATAGAAATAGAAGTATTTTTGGTAGAACAGTGGCCCAGAAAGGCAGTGAAATTCCCATCCGTGGGGATATTCAAAATTCAACTGGACAGGGTTGGATTAGAGACCTCCAGAGGTCTCTTCTGACCTAAATTATTCTCTGATTCCGTGCAGACCTGCTCAGGTTGAGGTGTTCCCTAGTTCTGATTTGTACATGTTGACTCGTTTAAAGAAATTATCTTAATCTGTTGAGGGTTTTTTCTGTTTTGCTGTTCATAAAAATTATCTTTTCTAGTCTACTAATAGAGAGGAGCTTTATTTGCAGGGTCTGGCTCCAGGCTCCAATCAAGCCATAAGTTAGAGATTTCATTAATTATTTGCTCTGTTTACACAGTTCTTCAGGGATATTTGACTTATTCTGTTTGTTTCATTGCCTAACATCAGACTGGTAAGTTTTTCATGTTTTTGTAACATTTGTGATTTGTAGATCAGTTTTTGCCTTCATTTGTGAAGATTTATCTTTGTCTTGCTGCTGTGAGTGCAAGTGAAAAACTCCACATAGCTGAACATATTTCAGGAAGAATTGGGGTTAACTCAAGCCCGCTGGTGACTACTGTGATAAGCCAGAAATTTTGGGTCAGTAAATCACGAATTGGTGATTATTAGGAGCTGAAAGGGTTTGATTTGGAAAAAGTCAGATTATGCTCACTTGGATCTCCCTTTCCTTATGCTGTTGGCCATTTCTAGGAGAAACAGAGTAGTAGTGGAAATAGGTTTTATTTTTCATATTGATAAACCCACTGAAATTGGTGTAAGAATTTTCCAAACTCAAAATCGCTGCCTTGATGCAGGATGTTGGTTCCCTGTGTGTGATCCTAACTGGAATCCAAAGCTGGAGTCACACTTTGCTTTGCAAATGACTAAATTCAGTGTGAGACTGCCCATGATCCTGAGCTGTGGGTGTTCAGTTGGAGATGGTTTCTAACCCCTCCCCTGCTTTATCCCTACTCATTTTAATTAATATTTGTAAATAATGCTGCTCCTCCCACTCCAGCTCCATCATGGTGCAGCCCTCACTTCCCAGTGCTCATCAGCTTCTTTCAAACTCATTGTGTAATTACCAGCAAATTTTAGGGGCTTTTCTCAAAACTTGGCTCTTATTTCATCTGAGTTTCCCCACTCAAGTAGCTCTTGCACTCTTTGAAGTTATTTAACTTGATAATATTCTTTTGTAGGCAATAATCTTCGGTTTGGTGCAGCTTTTGGCATTTTGGCAGGAATCTTGGTTGGCAGGATTGGTCTTAAAATTGTGTTACATGTCAGCGACCTTAATATATGTTCCTTACATGGATTTTGTGTGTTCGTAGCAGCAGTCAGGGGTTGGATCCTGATCCCAGCTACTTTAGTGGAGTTTTGTGGAGTTTTCACTGTGATTCCTTGGAAGGGAAGGCTGAAGGCCTGACCAAAAAAATACCTTGCAGTTCCCAAGAGTTACAGAGACATTTCAACCTAAAACATTCCCCCTTGGGCTTTTGAGCAGCTGGGATATTTACTCAGGATATTGGATCAGTTATTGGCCAGAAGGGATTTGGTACAGCCCTAAAGCCTTCATTTCAGCCTCTCTTTCTGCTGTCAAATTTGTGGGGTTTAAACTGTCTGACTAAAGACGTTGCACGTTCATGAAAAACCAGGGGCATTCTAGAGATGGCAGCTACAAATCCAAATTTAAAATACACTGAAATGATCTTTTTTCCTTTGTGACAAATGTGTTACAACTAGAAGAGCGTGGTTGGGTGTTTTGAGGACTGTCAGGAAGGTGACAGCGATTCGATGTTGGTTTTTGTCCAACAAATGTAAATCAAATCAAACCAATGGAAGTTTATCTCAGTGGCAGCAGTGGGGCAGAAGGGAGAAAAATTAAACTCTTTACTAAAGAAAAGTTTACTTTTCTGAACTGAGGAGTTTGTTGCTATCCTTGGTCTTAGGTTTTGTCACTTAAAAATAGCCTGGAATCGTTTGTGTTGTAGTTTATATCAGAGAATCATGGAATGGGTTGAGTGGGAAGGAATTTTAAAGAGCATCCAGTCCCACGCATGCCATGGGCAGGGACACCTTCCACTATCCCAGGCTGCTCCAAGCCCTGTCCAGCCTGGCCTTGGACACTGCCAGGGATGTGGCAGCCACAACTGCTACCGAACGGGAAAAGAATTTGCCATTTGAAACACGGGGGGGAAATCAACAAAACATTTTAAATGCCCCTTTTAATCAGGTTGACACAGAAAAAGAACCAAGGGCTTTGATGGCTGCAGTGTGGAGCTCTTTCCCATTCTTTCAGGAAGGTCTGGAGTGCTCCAGCCAACAGCTCAAGCAGGAGTGAACTGAAGCCATTGAGCTGGAGCAGGTTGGTGATGGGCCTTTGATGTTTCTGTATGTGCAGAGCATCTCTCCCTCAGCTGCCTTGGCAGAAGCCTCCCTGTGCCATTTATTCCCTCTCCGCTCAATGGCAGCGGGTGTGTTCTGCTGATCAAAACACGCAGCACACTTGTGCTCAATCCTTTCAGCCTGCAGCCAGGGTAATTGGGACGGGCAGGATAAATGCATGGGAGTGTGGCAGTCCCAGTGATGGCAGCTCTTTTCAATGGCTGGGTGTCCCTGACGGGTAATTAGCGGCTTTAGAACGACTGGGATTGGCATGGCCGTGATTAAAAGGATTTCTGTCTTTTCTGTGATTGAAAACAGGAGATCTCCCGCCCCCTAATTCTCTTTAATACCAGTGTTATTAGTGACACTTGGAACACAGCTCCTCTGTAAACTTAAATAATGACCTCAGTGAATGGTGACTTACAACAGCAGGGACTGAACCGAGCTCAGTTTTCTATGCAAAGCTGCTCCTCCTGATTTTATGTTCCCCGCTCCACGTGCGTGTCACTGCCAGTGAGTTTGGGAGACAAAGAGGACATTTGGTTGTGTGACAGCCTGGGGACAGATTGCCCAGGGCCTGGTTTAGCTCTTCTGGCTCGATGTGGAGTTGTGCAGTTGAGGAGGATGAGCCCTGAGCTCCGCTGGACTCATCCTGAGTTTTCACCTGTCTGCATGTGGAGGGGTCCTTGGAGCAGGAATGTCCCTGGCTCTTGGGTGCCACTGCAAATTCCAGTTCCTTGCAGCAGGGAGTGTCCCTGGCTCTTGGGTGCCACTGCAAATTCCAGCTCCTTGCAGCAGGGAATGTCTCTGGCTCTTGGGTGCCACTGCAAATTCCAGTGTCTGTTTGGAAGCCTTATCAGCACTCATTGCCATGTTCTCCTCCAGCTCTGCTCTCCCAATTAACACAGTGTAGTGATAGGAGCTAACTCCCCTTTTTCCTTAAAAAAATCACAAAATATCCCCCCACAGGAGAGTTGGCTGGACTCTATCCTTGCCATTCACCCAGGAGACCTGGTGGGTGACCCCAAATACCATCATTTTCCCCTGAACTGTTGCTAGATTCTCCACAAGCATCTGCCACAGGGTGTTCTGTGCCTTTTCAATCTGTTTTTGTGAGGATCTGTTGCCTGCTGAGCACTGCAGAGCCTGTGCTCCATTTTTGCCCTTAAGTTTCTTGACCAGATTTTTCCATAGTGGTGCTCTCCGCTTATCAGGCAGGTTTCCACATTTTTTTTTGGCATTTAAAGCTGCTTGGAGGGACTCCTAGTCAAATTTAGTAAAACTAGCAGGTTCCTATTACCAACAGATTCTTGAGAGAATTTAGGGACTTCCTTAGGCTCTTATTTAAATCTTCCAGTTACTTTCCAGCTTCTTTGCACTGAAATCCTTGTGCATCCCAGTTCAGAGCAGACCTGTGGCCATGAGTACTTCAGTTCTTCCAGCACAGTTCCCACCACTGCACTCTCAGTAGCAATGGGAACAACTTCTTTTTTAGAAAATACATTTTTAGCTATTCACTTGCTGCTGTCACTGGCCTCAATTCAGCTTCCCGTCCTCCTCTCCCTTCTCCTTAACTAATTAAAGTCTTCCATGTTATGGCAAGATGGCATATGTAGCTTAAATAACCCACCTCTTTAATTAAGAGGTTGGATTCGGCCTTCTGAGATATATTTGACATCATTTGAGATTTAAAAATACATTTTACTTACACAGTTTATCCGTCAGATCGCTCAAGGAGGGCAAAGAGATAATGAAAGTAAATTATTAATTAATATTTCTCACCCAGTATATTCCATTAAGAATATTAAGCATTTATTCCATCCCTCAAAGCACGTTTGACTTTGGATATAATTTTTTTTGAAGTCTGCCTGCTGATGAAGTTGCTGCTGTCTCTCTTTGGCATGGCTGTAGGGACAGGGTGGAAAATGCCCTTCAGGAGCTGACCAGAGCCAGGAATTCCAAATGTCAACTCACTGAGCAGGTTTCCCATTTCCCTTATGCATCTTGAGCAGATCTTGTCAAGCCCAACACGCCACAGACTATCCCTGACACATTCAGGCTGTTCTTACCTTGGAAAAAATTGATACAATTATGGAGTGAAAACAGCAGCAGGAGCATCTCCACGTGCAGTGTGTGGGATGGAACGGGATGAGTTTGGGTTTGGAATGGTGAAGGAATTCAAGATGTTGCTGGGAAAGACCCAGGGGTTTTGCACAGCGTCTGGAACTGCTCCCTGGGAAGGGGAAACACCTTGGGATCTTTGCTGGTGGGAGAACTGAAGTGGTTTAGGAGCCGTTACGGGAACTTGAGCTGAGCTTTTGTTCAGTTTCTCACAGAGGTAGTTCAGAGAATCCCGGGATGGTTTGGGTGGGAAGGGTCATTAAATCCCATCCCATGTCCCCCCCTGCCATGGGCAGGGACACCTCCCACCATCCCAGGTTGCTCCAAACTCATCCAGCCTGGCCTTGGACACTCGCAGGGGTGCAGGGGCAGCCACAGCTTCTCTGGGAATGCCATTCCAGCCACACCCTCACAGCCAGGAATTCCTTCCCAATATCCCACCTAACCCTGGCAGGGGGAAGCCATTTCCCATGTCCTGTCCCTCCATCCCGTATCCAAAATCCATTTCCAGCTCTCCTGGAGCGCCTTTGGGCCCTGGAATGTGCTGGAAGGTCTCCCTGCAGAGTTCCCTTTCAGTTTATCCAAACATTCCCACCTTGGCACACAGGAGCAGTTCGATTCTGACAGTTCAATTCACCACTTCCTTACTCCAGAGCTCTTTACTCACACAAATCTTTCTTCCTTTAGAGCTTTTTAAGTCTCAGTCCTCTTTCTCCAGGGCCTTGGAGAAAATAAATGCTGTTGAGATGAGGGATTTTTATAAATCCATTGGATATATGTGATAAAATTTGTAGAGTGATGCAGAATAGAGAGACACTTTCAATTAGGGTTTGGTTTTGGGTTTTCTTTTACTTTTTTTTTTTTTTTGAATGAAGTAGACAGAATAGGGAGTTTGCATCAGGATTGCGGGAGGCCACCCAACATTCAGGTCTCCTTATGGGTGACAGACTGGTCCCTTCTGGCCTTAATTGTAAATCTATGACTCCAAAGAGATAAAACATGTCTTTTACCTTTAGAACTTGTTCAGAATATGGAATAATTTATAGAGATCTGAGTTCTGGAGGGGTTCTCTGCAGCAAGAACTTCCCATCAGAGAACACATTGTGCCTTACGTTTCTAACCCCAGTTCCAGTTCCATACAGTAAAAACCTTTCACCATTGCCCCAGAAATTCGGCAGAAACAGAATTTGATCAGTCACAACCAGTTCTTTGGGCTGCAGTGCCTCAGCAGCTGATTTTCACAAATACTCCAATTGCCAGAGGGCGTCAAAAAACCCCACAGCCAGCACAAGCCCTCTTGCTGAACCGGTGACTCCTTATTTCCTGCATGGAGCCTGCATTCCTCGAAGGAATTCCTGTGGAGAGTCGGAGCTGTCCCTCCTCAGCTCTGAGCCATCTGCTTCCCTCTGAAGTTGATTCTTGGTACTGAACTTGTCACATTTTTTCCTACATTTCATTGCTTCTCATAGAAATAATTTCTTTTATCTTTCATGCAAGCTCCTTCACACCCCGATAATCCCATTTTACCTGGTTTGCCTGTTCTGAAGTGCTCTGACCTGAACCTGTTGTCCTTGCAGCCTCCAAGTAAGGGATTTATGTTGTTTCCACCTTATAAAAAGCAATCCAGTGTAGGGCTGAAGCTTCCAGACGTTCTGCTCTGGGGTTTCCCAGCTCTCAGACCCTTCTCCCTTCCCTCACTGCAGTTTGTATGATTAGAAAATCACAGAAATAGTAATTTTTAGGTACAATTTTTTTATTATTATTACTTGGACTGTCTTTTTCTTACTGGGAAGATTTGTTTACTGGGAGACATTCACCTTTCCTTTGGCCTTTGAGATGGTGCTGTATCCATTACTTACTTGAATGCTAAGTATATATGTAATAAATAACAACAATTTTATCTACTTTGGCCGCTTTAAAAAAAAAATCAGCTCATAAATTCAGCCAGTTTACAGCAGGTTCTTCACTTGCACCATTCTGTGTGAAGTAACAGGGCTGGACCATGGGAGAGGGATGAGGTGGAAGTGTTTTTTTTCATAGAATCATGGAATGGTTTGGGTTGGAAGGGACCTTAAAGCTCATCCAGTTCCTCCCCCTGCCATGTGCAGGGACACCTTCCACTGTCCCCGCTTGCTCCAAGCCGTGTCCAGCCTGGCAATTTTTGTTCCAATTTATTTTGCCTTGCTTGCCCTTTGTGTTGGAACCTTAATTGGAGCAGTGGATTTTCCTGGTTTGGGCGCCTGCTTTTAATGGGGATGTTTGGGACAGGATGCCTGGATTTGCATGGCTTTCCCAGGAGTCTGCTGCTTCCCTTGGACCCTTCATTTATGCAGGGTTAGGGATCACTCATTGCAGCCAGAGTAGCTTTTTATTATTATTCATGAGTTGATTTAGGTTTGAAAATCATTGGAAAATATTGAAGTCACTTTTCCAAATGAAGAATTACAATGAAAGCAGGAGTTTGGACTTTCCATTTTTCACTGTTATCCACTGAATTTTCTCTTCCTTATTTTTTTGGCTTCTGTGTGAATTTGGGTGTCATCCTGAGCCTTGTGCTGACCTGAAGCTGGTGTCTGGTTTCTGGCTGCTGTGGGGTCAGAGCCTTGTTTGGTCTTTCGGGAGGGACAGATTTCCCATTCCATCATCCAGCACAAACCCAAAACCAAACCCCTTTTTCCGTGCTGTTGGCTCCAGGAATGTCTTTCTGAATCTCATCAAAGCCTCCCTGATTTTGCTGCCAGAGTTCTGGATGGTTCTGGGCAGCACTTCTCCCACTTCTCCCACTGGTTGGGGCTGGGAGAGCCCCGTGTCCCGCTGGAAGTCAGGTCCTGTAGGATGATGTCATTGTGCCACCGAGGGACAGGCTGTGCCCTTAAAGATAACCCAGGATTATCTTTAAACTCAGTTTTAGTTCCACAGCAGTTCTGTCGAAGGGTGACGAGTCAAAGTCAGTTGTGGCCATGGGGAGCACCATTTTCCTGACAAATTGCCTTGGCTGTCTTTCTCTTGGTCTTTATGATCCTCCCAAGGCTGCCAGAAGCCCGGGGAGTGTGAGATATGTGCAGTACTTCTTTCATTTTAGGGGTTTTTTTTCTTAGTGTCGATTTTAAAAGTGCCTAAGTGAGGAACAGGACTCCAGAGTGAGCTGGAGGAATAGGATTAGACCTCATTTCCCTCTTAAGAAGAGAGCCCTCCCTGCATCCCTCCGCACATCCCTCCAGACGAGTCCGGAGCCTGGCAGAATCCGGCTGGAAAAAGCTCCCCGTTCTTTCCTTGTGCTGCCTCCCTTGGTTCTCAGTCTTTTGGGGGGGATCTCATTTCTCAGCCAAACGTTTGCAATCTCTGATTTGGGATGGATGGCAAAGAGGGGGGAAGCGTGGATGGAATTCAGTAGGAATCTGCCTCTTGGATTGCAGATACAAAGAGGTAAACACCCGCCTCTGGAAAACCAGGTCTGGGTGGAAAAAGCTGATGTGCTTCTTTAATCACCTCCTTTGGAATCCCAGAATGGTTTGGGTTGGAAAGAACCTTAAAAATCATCCAGTCCCACCCCCTGCCAGGGGCAGGGCCACCTTCCACTATCCCAGGTTGCTCCAAGCCCTGTCCAACCTGGCCTGGAACGCTTCCAGGGATGGGGCAGCCAAAACCTCTCTGGAATCCCAAAGGCAGTTTCTTTCTATATTAATTATTTCTAGGTTTATCATAGTGGCACCTGCTAAACATTTTGTCCGAGTAATCCTAACTATTGGCAGGTGGTTATAATTTTGTAAAGGTGAGAATTTTATGTGGGTTTAAAGAAAAAAGGTATCAGTGATAGTTCAAAAAATTGCATTAAAGGAGGATTTCTTCTGACCAGAGTGAAAGGAGGTAACAGAACACTGGGAAGGTGTTTTAGTACCACTTGAGGGTTCAGCAAATGAAAGCAATCCGTGTGTAGATGTTTTATTTTTCATTAGCAACAGAACGTTTTCACTCTGACAACATCCAAGGTGGGAAAGCCTGGGAAAGGACTGTTGGCAAGGAAAGCTGTGAGGACATCTCCGCAGAGAGCAGAAACTCAGCCTCTGGGGAGTGGATGGGTGTTGATGGAAGCAGTGATCCTGTGGGAATCCATTGCTGGGGCCCTGATGGAAATCAGGACATTTCCTGATGGAAATGCACTGTTGGTGGACCCTTGGCCCTGCTCCGAGATGCCTTTTTGGAGTGATATTTCCCCTGAAAAGTGGTTGTCACTGGCCGTGGGTGTTGGTGACAGCAGCTGGGTGCTGTAGTTGAGTGTTGCAAACCCCCGAGCGAGGGCACGGTGGAACAGCCTCAGAGCCACACGAGAACGGAGCAAAACCCCAGCCAAGGCCGGCGAGGTTCCTCACGTCCAAATTCTGTGTGTCTCGACCTTGTCCCACCGTGACCTCGGCCGGGGGGCGGCTGCCAGCCCTGCATCTCCTGCCTGGGCTGTGCTGGGATGGCTCCAGCTGCCTGCTGTCACTTCCCTGTCACCACATGTGTCAGTGACACCCAGCACGAGCCGTGTCCCATCCCTGCCCTGTCCGTCCCTGCTGGTTTGCCCCGGCTGGGCCCTGTGTCTCATCTGCTGTAGGTGTCCTGCCTACCTCAAGAGGTAACCATGGGATCCTGGAGTGGTGTGGTCACCCTCTGGTCAGTTTTCCATGAGCACCAGTGCACACACACACACACACACACACTCTCACACACTGGAATGTATATTCTCCTCCCCCCCCCAGCCCCCAAATAACCTCTTGACCTGATCCTTGCTGTAGCCACCACCAACTCCTCTTGCAAATTGGATGCTGCTTTAAATGTGAAAACAAATGTTCAAGAAGCTATAAAACCTGAATGAAAGCTAAAGCTGAATTTATAAAGCCTTGTTGCATATGAGCCAAAAGTGCAAAAAGCTCTATATAATGAACTAACCTGCCACTCATATAAATATAAATATATATAAATATATTAAAATCAGACTGTTCTACAAAATTGTGTATTTGTATTTTTGTGTACGTACAATTTTCTGCTAAGCAGAAGGAGGATGTAGTATAGGATGATGTGAGAAGAGATTTTGTTTAATCATATTTCTTTGTTACTTATTTTTGTTAACATCCAGATGCCTGTCTTTGTCTTATGTGTATGACACTGTTCCAAAGGTGCAGTATCCCTCTCCTGCCCACGTGTCAGATCTCCTTCCTCCATGGGAACGAGTCAGGTGATGCCCCTCATCATCATCATCATCATCATCATCATCATCATCATCATCATCATCATCTCCATCCCCATCCCCATCCCCATCCCCTTCAGATCCACCCTGGTCTTGATCTTAAGGGCTGCTCCTTCAGCTGAAAGACGAGATGTTTCATTTCCTGGGTCATGAAGTTGAATATTGAATATTCATGTGCTGGTTGACTCCTCTGCACGTGGTTGTTCCCTAAACACGCGTCCATGTTCTGCTGCTGCTCCTCAGCCTGACATTTTGGGGGGGGAAATAATGGATTTGGGTAGGTTGGGAGGGAGGATGAGCAGATCCTCGTGGTGGGAAGTTGCTTCTGGAGAAGGAAGTGCCGGGGTGGTCCCAGGGCTGAACCTCAGTCCCACCCCCACGGGGGATGGAGGGAGCACCTCGTGTTCCGCACGCTGGCTGCTCTTGGGGAGCTTGGCTGCCAGGAAGGAAGGCAGGGGAGGCGTTGGGTCGTAACCTTCCCTGTGCCCCCTCAGGAACATCCACCCCAGCACCCCTGGTGGCTTTGGGGCACTTCTGGCCCATTGCTTTGGGAATGTTGGAGCAGCTTTGAGAGGGCTCCGTCTCCTCAGGCCGGAGGCCCTTGCAGTGAAGGCACTGAGGGTTGAGAAGAACATTCCAAACTCTTCTCCCAATCACTGCCTTTATCCGCAAGGTGCTGATGGCTCCCTGGAGGAGGAAATAGTGCAGGAAACCTGAGAACCCTTGGTGTGCTTGGGAATCGTTATTTATCCATCACAGAGGAAAGAAAGGGCCAAAGGAAACTGGATAGAACAGGATGTGGTGGAGTAAATGATGCAAAGCTTGGCACAGGAGGTGATGGAAGTTCACCTTCGGTCCCACCACAGACCCTTGAGGAAGCTGGTCCAGCCTCCATCCCAAATGCAGCTGAGGGTCAGTGTCCATCACACCTTCCCCTGGCAGCAGGTGCTGCCAAAACGAACCATCAGCCTCTCCCCTTGTGCCCCCTTTTTTTTTGTTCCTTTTTAATTGAATCCCTGTCTTTGTTGGAGCCGACCCGCGGCCCGGGGAGAGTGATACTGCACCTTTCCACGTAGGGCTCATATTTATAACAATGTGTAATGACTGTAGCAAAAGTCCTTGTTTCTGTATGTGAATGGACAGAGAAACAAGTGCTCTATTGTATTGATTAAAATAGTTCAAATGAGTCCTGTATCATTGTATCTCCTATTCTGGATTAGTGCCTTTTGGACAGTAGACTGTTCTGTAATTAAAATGTAGTATAACTGCTTTTTTGTACAGTTTTGTTTTAATAAAACTTTTTTTTAATTTGTGTTTATTTTAGTATTGTACCTATTAGAAAATAAAAATGTATAACTCAACACCGACCCTGTTCTTCCATCATCCTTTTTTGTGCAGGGCTTGGCTGTGAGACCTAAAATGTGTCCTGAGAACAAAGCGAGTGTAGAAAATTTTGATTTGTTCGGGGAAAACTGAATGCTTTGTGCACTCCCTTTTTTTGTGAGGACGGTCTCTGGAAGGGATGAAGGTGGTGGACACGGTGATGGTGGATTTGAAGCAGTGGAATCACTTGGAATTTGAGCCGCGGGCTGATTCCAGAGACCTTTTGGGGCTCTTTGCACTAAAAGGAGCTGTTGGAAGTGGAGTTTTCCCTCTCTTGACCGGGGTTGTGTTTGTCACAGGTAAAAGTGCTGGTCACACAAAGATGATATGTCCTTGGAGGTGGTGCCCTTCCCTCTGGAAACCTCCCCCACCAGGCTCCCGGAGCCTCAGGAAGGGCCCCGTGAGTCCCATCCCAGCAATAAAAGTCTCCTCAAGCAGCTGAAGGTCAGGAGGGAGCAGACCTGGGGCCACTCGGTGATAAAACCAAAAGATGTTGAACTGTTGAGTGCAGGGGGAATTCTGAGAAGCCCAAGGCAGGAAGGGGCTGTGGCTGCCCTTTGGTCCTGGCCTGGCTGGGCTGGGCAGCTTGGGGGGCGCTCAGAGGGGATTTATGGGGTGGGTGGGGAAAAGCTTCCTCAGAGTGGGAAGAAATTCCTGCAGGTGGTGCGGAAGCTGAGCCGGGTGGCAGGGAAGGCACAAAGTCACAGGAATTGATTTATTCAGTGAAATGGTGTCTGAGTCCTGCTATCCTGGTTTAAATCAAGATTTGCAGCTGTGGTTGGGGGCTTTGCTCAGGATAGACACCCCAAAACAGCGCGGAAGGCAACTCAGGAGGGCTGCAGATGATGAACAATGGACCTCAGGGATGGGAACACCTTTCAGACTGCTCCTTGTGCCTCTCAGACATCAAAGAGGGGGAGAAAATTTATCTTAACCCTCCCCATCATCAGCTGCCGGAGCTGCTGTGTTTGCAGAGGGAATTTTCCAGAGGGAGGAGGCTGGGGATCATGGAATCCCAGAATGGTCTGGGATGGAAGGGACCTCAAAGCTCATCCAGTCCCACCCCTGCCATGGGCAGGGACACCTCCCACTATCCCAGGTTGCTCCAAGTGGCCCTGGACACTTCCAGGGATGGAGCAAACTCTTCCAGGAGTGTCTACTGCTACCCTGGGATGCTGGATGAATCCCACTCCATCCTTCACAGCTGAAAACCAGGAACACAGAAAAGCTCCACTGGGAGATGTTTAAACAAAACAAGAGGAACAAACCCCCACTGGAGGCCTGTGCTTTGCAAAGAAGCTGCACTCCCAGCCCTTTGTGCCTGTTTTGGTGGGAAACCAGATGGATCAGGGAAAAAACCAATAACTTATCACAGGTTGGTGTCCACAGCTGAGCAAAACCCCCTCGGAAATGTGCCCAGCTCGTGGCAGGGCAGCTCCTCTCTCCACTCTGGTGAAGCCCAGGGGCTGCTGCCTCCCAGGGCAAAGCGTTTGAAGCCAAGCGAGGCCGATGGAAGCAGCATTAATTCGAAGGAAAACGGGGGAAAAGGTGTTCTTTGTTAGTTTGGGGGGTTTTTTAAAAATTATTTTCCAGCTCTTTTTGATCGGTGCCTTTTCAAGCCGGCTCTGGCTGGAGAACAGAACGCGGCAGCGCGGGGAAGGTGCCACAGCCACCTTCCGGGAAGAGCGAGGCTTGAACAAAGTGATGCCGCTTCAAACAGCTCCTGTGTTTCAGCCAAAGAAGGTTTTTTTTCTTTCAGAAGGTAAAACATAAAAGGGAAGTGGCTTTAAAGAAAAAAAAAAAGCTGTTTTCGTGTGCTGATTGCAAGACAGCGCTGATAAAAATATCCTTTGCTCGCTGAGTCTTGGTGGGGATGGGGGGGATCAACGCGGCGTTTGTTGCTTTATAAAAAAGCCAAGATAAACTCAAAAACGACACAAAATAATCCCAGTCAAACCCTGCCTGTTGTTTCCACCGTGAAGCTGCGTTTGGGAGAGAAATGGTGCCAAAGGAAATGATGTGGCCCAGGGAGGGGTTTCAAGGACATCATGCCTGGTTGAGGGGAGGTCTCATCACCCCGAGGCCTTTTTGGCCGGCAGGGTTGGTTGTGGCAGTTCCCTGAGGCACCGACCTCCCCACAGGCCAACCTGGAGCAAGGCAGAAAAGTCCTCGGGATCCTCGTCCCACTGTGGAGATTAGGAAAAAATTCTTCCCCAAAAAGGTGGGCAGGCACCGGCACAGCAGCCCAGGGAATGCTGGAATCTCCATCCCTGGAGGGATTTAAAAGCCATGTGGATGTGGCACTTGGGGACATGGGCCAGTGGTGGCCTTGGCAGTGTTGGTGAACTGCTGGACTCAATTTTGGAAGCTTTTCCAACCTAAATTATTCCAGTTCTAAACGTTTTGGTGCCACTAACTGGAACAACAAAGCACAGATGTCCCGGCTCTAAAGAAGAAGACATTTATTCAGGTCCTGCAGGCGGCATCGCACGTATGATACAATATTACAGTCATTTAGTATGGTACAGAAATCATTAAAAACTTTACAGCTCATTACAAAGTCTCTTTGGATATCAGCTCATTTAAAGTACACGGAGCCCCCGCAGTGTCTGACCCTGGCAGGGACACACGAGCTGGGAGCGGCTCCCAACGGGATCGCGGCTTGGGAACGGTGGAGGGGGCAGAAACCAAAGATGGGGACGGGAGATGGAGGAACAGGACACTTGATCGTGACCCCACTCGGGGGGTTGTGTAGTGTGACCAGCCCACGCCTCACCAGCCTCATTCCCTAAAATCCAGGCACCCCGGGGCCCTCGCCGCAGGCTGCTGGCCCCAGGATAAGGCACTGGGAAAACGAAATCTTGTGCAAAGAGCTGGAGGAGCCGGCGGAGGGACAACGGGAGCGTCACCACGGACGCGGCTCCGGCGGCTCCGCAGGGCACGGACGGGGCTGGACAACACCCAGGCCCCGCTCGGGTGGGGTTCCACCACTGTGGGGAGGAATGAGGGGGTTCTTCCTTTGCAGGAGAGCACAGGGGTGTTGAACATTGCACCCCAGCCACGGACAGAACCCTCTGTTCAAGGACCCAGGCGGTGTCGAATTTGCTTCTGTTCGTTTTCCCCAACTCAACAACGGCACGGAACAGCAAAGAGCCAAAGCCTCGCGGTGAACAGGCTTGATTCTGGACATGGAGATCGAAACACCTCAAGAGCTGAACCTAACACAGGAAAAAGGCTTGGCTTGGCTTGAGAAAACCCCAGAAAGTCCCTCTGGGAAGCCTCCTCTTGGCTGGGTCGGTGTCACGGACACCCCGTGGGGAGGAGGGACCCGCAGCCCTGCGGACACAGGGGTGGACGGAGCCTTTCCAACCCACCACCACCATTCTCCAAGAATCCGAGACCCACCCACAATTCAGGGACACAGCCAGCAGGGCTGAACCCCTGAGAGACACCAGAGATGAGACACTCGCTACAAATTACACTCTCCTGCATTAAATATTCTCCTTCCCTGTATAAAGTGCATGAAAATCTTGGAAAAAATCTGCATAGCTATTCACACACCAGCCTCAGTGCTGGGCGGTTCCAGTTAAGAGCACCTCCTCCTTTAGGCTGAGAGTAGAGTTTTTCTGGTATTATCGATAAAAAATATATATTATTACCTCCACGATGGTTTTTAACCTCTTTTCTGGTTAGTTGGCTCAGCTGGGGCGAAGTAACAGATGGCTTTGAGTATAAGAATGTGCACTTTCTGTGCCAAAAATCTCAAAAAACACCTTTAGAAAAGACCTCATGTGCCCAGGAAAGCTGGGAGGGAGCAGGAGAGAGGCAGGGAATCCTCCAGGAACACCCTCACGGCCAAAATTGATGCGTTTGGCTTTGTGGAGCTTGTGCTGCATCAGGGTGATTTTAGGGTGGAATCTGGGGAGAGGTTTTGTTTCCAAAGTCAGAGGAGATGGTGAAAACCAAGAGAGCTCTGAGCAAGGTCCTCCCTCCGCGAAGGCACCGCGGGCTCCTCGTGCTCATCGTTCCCGCCGGGTTCCTGGCGTCATCCCAGCCCTGCCGAGCAGATCTGCTGCCAGGACGAGTTATCCCAGAGAGGGCAGCAGCTGCGGGCTGCTCAAACCACTCCTCACACCCCTCTCCGTGGTTCTGCAACACAGCTGAGGGTGGGAGGAGAGGGAATCCAGCCCGGATCAACCTCCAGCCACGGGTTCCAGGCGTGCAAACACCAAACCACGGCCAGGGCTGGAGCGCAA
The DNA here is from genome assembly GCA_013397755.1 of Cnemophilus loriae. Lineage (NCBI taxonomy): Eukaryota > Metazoa > Chordata > Aves > Passeriformes > Corvidae > Cnemophilus > Cnemophilus loriae. Next base: position 228,196 of record VZTF01001870.1, on the reverse strand, counting down.
AGAGGCCAGAGGAGTTCATAACCAGCAGCAGAAACAGGGAAGCATCACCACAGCTCCTTCTGCTCCTCCCCTTCTCTCCTGCAGCCTGGACACCTTTCCATGGGCCCCGTGGAAATCCTGGATTCCCAGACAGCAGCACAAGAAAAGAGGCTTCAAAAGGACTTGGAGGTTCCTCCCTTCGTACCTCCCCCAAAGGGGCCACCGAGCAAACGTGGAGGGGTTTGAAAGACATCCCTAAATCCAGGTATCTGAAATGCTGAGACTAAAAACACACAACTCCGGGGAGGGGCTGGTTCACATCAGCTTCTTCCGGCAGCACATAGGAACAAAGTGCAATTAAAAACAAGGTCAGGGTGGAGTTCAGAGAACCAACAAGGCAGTGTGAGAGGCATCAAATTAATTAGTGGGTGGTCTTTCATTGGCAAGACTCCTCAGACCCCGAAACGAAGCGTTTCGTTGCATGGTTTGCGTTCACAAAACCGGTTTTTATTTTCAAACCTGGGATTTCAGCATTTGAATTCTTTACCACCAAGTTCCTCCCCCATCGTGGCTTGGATGGACAGGAGCTTCGTGCAAAGGGAAAAGAGGGGGAACTGTACACTAAAAATACCTTTAAAAAGCTGCTCTGTACATTTTATATTAAGATTTCTCGAGGAAAATGTAGGAAACACTGAAACTACTTACACCAAGCTGGAAGGATACACGAACCCCTGGCAGTTCTACGCGGGCTGCATCAGAACCCAGCCCGCTAATTTCTGCTACAGATTAGTTTCTATTTTAATTTTATTCCTTCTGCATAAATGATATTAATTACAGTAAATCAGCATAATTATCTCCTTCGCTAAGCATCCCTATCTCCTTTGATGCCAATGGAGCTTTCCCTTGGACCTCGGAACCAGATGTTTAAGGCACTTGGATACCCACGGGCAGCGACTGGAGAGATATTAAAGTTTAATCGTTAATTTAGCATCCTAAATAGTCCCCACGTAGCTAAAACATCTATAGCTCAGGCTGTCCAATCCCCCTGTGATGACTAAACAAGATAAAAACAGCTCAGGATAGAAAAATCTGTGGCTTTTTCAGGATTTGATAGGAAAACGAGCGTCGGCCGAACCGTGCGTGGACACACGGACAGGGATACGTCCCCTGTGCCACAGGCAGCTAAAAACTAGCTGCAAATAAAATCAAGTTTTATAAAAGCCAGCCCAAAGCTCCCCCTTTCCAAGAGAGAGGCTGGTTTTGGGGACGACAGAGGCACTGGGAGAGCTCCTGTGTGCAGCGCCGGGCGGGGGATGATTGTAAAGCGCAAACATTTCATGTTTTTAAAGAATAAATACAAATAAATAGACTGGATTGAGCCTGTTGCGAGGACAGCGAGCCCCTGCTTGGCAAAATTCCGAGTGTCTCCAAAGGCTGGGTGGGAACAGGGAAGCACTTCAGCGCTGGCACCGCCACAAAAATCCTCTCGGCCCACAGGGAGGAACCAAGGAGAAGGTCCTGCCACTCTGGGCAAGTGACAGAGGGGATCCTGCCATGGTGAGAGCGAACATTAAGTGGATCCAAAATAGGACAGAGGTGGCCATGGGCTTTCTCCCACTCCCAACAAACCAGCTGGGAAGACCACGCTGATTTCCACAGGAGAGTGGGGTAACGGGGCAGCGATCCAAACAGGCACTGGTCCCAGCCACATAACCCAAGGGCTGCTGCTTCTTTAAATGAAGGGACTTTGGGGGTTCTTTATCTCCAAACAAAGTTCTACGTTCACTTCTCAGCCCGTCCGGAGCCATTCCCACCTTGCCCTTTCATGGTGGGTTACGCGATACTGACACGGCTCTCACGGAATTAGAACGGAGCTGTTATTTTGGGGAGGCTCTTCAGGAATTGCCCTGCACACCCAGGGAAGCGCTGGTGCCTGGGGAGGATTTTGTGGCTGTTGGGAAGCTGTGCCGTGGTCTGACCAATTTTCCTCTGGAAGGAGGAAGAGAAGGAGCTCATTACACCCACCCACCACCACGCGCCGACCCCGGCTGCCGTCCGTCACCCCTGGAAGCGTCAGGACTTGGGACAGGAAACGAAGGATCCAGCACCACGACGAGGCCAAGAATTACCGTGTCAATCACCCAGAGCAGAGAGAACAAACCCTTCATTAGTGTTTGCCACCAACTGGAAGCTGGGATGGTTGGTTTTGCTTCCCGAAGCCTCCCGGCCGCGTCCCAGGGCGTTTGCCGGGCTGGGATCTCTCAGTTTGCCCAGGATTTCCTGTTCTCCGCGTTTTTCTGGCTCTTCTCCAGTCGCAGCGTGGATCCTCCTTCCGCCTTGGCCAGGGCTGTGAGGGAGGCCAGGTTGGAGGCTGACCCGGAGAAGTTCCCGCTCCTCCTGTTCTCCGCTCCCTGCAGCCTCAGGCCGGTGCTGCGGCGCCGCGCCGGGCCCGCGGCCTTCCTGACCCTGCCCGGCTTCACCAGCAATCCATAGCCTGGGTTACACCTGAAGTACTGCTTCCCTCCGATGGAGCCGTCGTTCTTACCTGGGACAACAGAATCAGGGGGTCACGGACCGGTTTGGGATGGGAGGGACGTTAAATCCCATCCTGTTCCGACCCCGGCACCTCCCACTGTCCCAGGGTGCTCCCAGCCCCGTCCAGCCTGCCCTTGGGCACTTCCAGGGATCCAGGGGCAGCCACAGCTTCTCTGGGTAATCTGTGCCAACCCCACAGGGAAGGATATTTTTCCCCACAAAATGGGTTTTATTCTGTGCAAAAATTGGTGCTACTGCACCCAGAGGAGGAGGCAAGGAAAAAATCCGGAGAGGGAGAACTACTGTTCCCTAAAAATACACCCTGGAGGTAAAATTTCCCTGCTGAACCCCAGCAAGGCCACTGCATGGAGAGTGACTCTGAACGGGACGCTCCACCTTGTCCTTCCTCCCCACTTGCTCTATAATTCCTCCCAAAGTGGTAAATAATCTGTTCCATTAGCAAAGTATCACGAAGGAAAGAAAAACAGACATTTCAAAGAGCTTTTGGCTTTCTGAGCTGATGTTTGAAGCGGAGAATTGTCGCTGTTTCCACGTCATAAACCCTCCACAGAACAGGAAGGACAATTTCTCTACGCTGGTGCTGCTGAGATCTTTCTATTTCTCCTTTTAAATCATTTAAAACTCTCAGGACCACTGTTCAGGGATTGCTCCCACCTGTAAAGGGAAGGTGGAAAGATCCAACAGCTCTTTAAATGACATAAAGCCACCCCATTTACTTCTGGGGTGTTTCCTTCTCCCTTCCACCATCACCACATTGGGTCCCATGCACCCTCACGTGGCCAGGACTTGGATTTCTGTGTCCTTGGAGCTCTGTCCCTGTTTGCAGCGTGACAAAGACACCACTTTGTGACTCCAAGTGAAGCTCCAGATGTGCCAAAAGTCAGATATGCTCCAACAAATCAGGGTCTTAATTCTTGTGGAAACAGAAGGGAGGAAAAAAAAAAAAATTCCAGCAACATCAGCAGCTGAGTCCTCAGCAGGCCAAAAATCTCCTGATTTTTCCATGGAAGCTGCTGCTGGGATGCGCAAACAGAATCAGCACTGGAGCAGCCTGACAGAGGGAAGGTGACCTTCCAAAATTGAAATGAATCTGTAAATATGTATTTATTTTCTAAAATGAGGCACAAATCCAGGACTGAGGAACTACTACAGCTTGCAAAAGGATCAAGAGCTCCAGTTTGCTTTCCAGGATGGAAAACTCTAGAGAGTTTTCTGAAACCAGCTGAGAAGTCACTGCCCAGTTCGGCCCTGATGAACACACCACGCACAGGGAGATCTGGGAGCTCTGGATCCTGGACGGGGTTCTGCTGGAGGAACTGCTCCACTCCCAGGGCAATGTGCAGCAGGGAGGAGCTCCCTGGGATGTGCTGATGCACCACCCAGCCTGGGAACGCTGCACTTGGCTAAAAGGATTGCAATGAGGAGCTTTTCGTGCCCTGGGTAACCCGAATCCTCTCACTGCCACTGTGCCTCTCCTGGATTTCGCACTGCCTTCCCCCAGTCCTGCCTGCTCCTGGAGAGAGGAAACTTCCAGGCTGGGAAGCCCGGACTCCAGCAGGGATCAAATCCCAGGCATCATCTTCCTTTCCTCTTGTGCTGGGGACACCCTATTCACACATCAACAGGAACAGCAGCAGCCTCCCCAGGAACTGCACCCTGCTTTTCCAAAAGTCCTGGAAACCCTAAATTCTGGGAATTCCACACCTGTACAGGTAAGAGTCAGGCAGGGACGACAAAGGAGATGGTGAAAAAAACCTTAAATTATCCTGGTGGTCAGTGGATGATTATTTCCCACTGCTTTTCACATACACACTCCTGTGTATGTGTGTGTATATATATATATATATATGTAAAATATATATGTATACAGACACAGAAATAGTCTTCTGCAATTTTAAAGCTTACTTTAAAATAAAATCCTATTAACCTCTTAATACCTATTATGAGACTTTGCAACTCATTTAGCCTGAATGTCCCTTTGAGCCAAATCCCACAACTCCTGTTGTGCTTTGAGCACCCTTATCCTCACAGCAGAAGCCCGGATGAGAATCCTGTGGACACAAGGCCTGTCTCCTGCAGCTACTGCTCACCAAACTGCATGGAAAAGGAATCCTGATTCTTCCTTCCAGTGTGAGAAGCCAAAGAAATGACCGAAAAAGGACAGTCAGGGATCACAGAATGGTTTGGGTTGGGATCTCAAATGCGTTGGAAGTGAGAGCAGGTTTGGAAAAAAGATGACAGCAAGGAGGACCTTTTACATTTTCCTTTTTAAAATGCCTCCAGCCATGGGAAATAAACCCCCCAGTGGGTAATAAACCCCCCAAAAAAGCAGCATTAGGATGAGCTCTGCCAGCTGGGACACTCCAGCTGCTTCCCACCTGATCCAGGGGATGTTTTACCTGAAGGCAAATCCAGCTCGACACCAACCCACGTTCCCTCCTGGAAGTCTGTGGGCCCGATGTATCTTACAGTGCCCGTCTTATTCGTGCCAACTGTGACATATTCTCCCTCTTTCAGCCACTCGGGAATTTCGTTGGTATCCTCAGAGTCGGAAATCACCTCCAGTTTTTCCTCTGCCGTCTCCGACCCGTTGTGGTTCAGTCCACGGGCACTGGACGTGCTCTTGTCTCCTTCCTGCTGCTCTTCCGCGCCCAGGGAACTCGCGGGATCTGCTCCCAGCATGCTTGTGAAGGATCTCAGCTCCGATGTCTTCACCTTCTGGATTTTGAAGGGGGAGGCTGCAGCGCTGGGCTGCTCGGGATGAGCTTTGGGAAACCCCAGTTCCGAAGCCTCAGAAGCCGTTTCCTTTTTCCTGGCTTGTCCTGCTGGCTCCACTGAGTGTTTGGATATGGACTCCTTCGGAGCGGAGGTAGAGAGAAAGGGTTTTGCATCAGTGGCTGCAGAGGCATCGCTTCCCTGCTCGCTGGGATAAGGAGAAGTGCAAGACTTTCCGTTCACTTCGGGGCCGTCCCTCGGCCTGGGGGCAGCACTTGGAAGGCTGAAGGTGGGGGGATTCTCCCTCTTTGTGCCCAGAGAGCTCTCAGAAGCCCTGTCCGAGAGTCCCTGCACGTCAGAAGGGACCTGAGCCACTGCAGGAGCTGGGGAGTCACTCCCTGCAGGTGCTGGAGCCCCTGGCTGAGCCCCGGCGTCGCTTCCCGCTGCCAGGGCCTCGGAGAGGGTGGCTGTGGAGACACTGTGGGAGAAGTACCCACTGGAGGCTTCGCTCAGGGGGCTTGGAGGTCCCTCCTGGCACTCCTGGGCCTGGGTGTCCCCCGTGGGCTGCTGCAAAGGCACTTTGGGTGTCTTCTCCAGACTCTTGTCCGCCTCGGGCGTCTGCGCCTCAGTTTCCAGCGGCTGCTTCCCTGCTTCCTCTTGGTTCATCTGAAACACAGGGGAGAGGGGACGTGGGGCTCTGTTATCCAAAATATCTGGGCTAAAAGCACAGATACCAGACCCCTGGGAAGCACCAAGGCTTTGAGCTTACCTAAATCCCCGTGTAGCTGCCACCTCCAGAAGATGGAAGCTGATCCCAAGCCAGCCCTGCCAGCCTGGGAGGATTGTCAGCTCACTCCTTCCATTAATAAGGGAAGTGTCAACCCCAAGAAATACGCTCCCCAATATTTACTGAGAAATTATTTATATTACAGGAACAGTCATTTGCTGTTTGAACAGCAGGATTTATATGGAATGGGAACCAGCCGTGATCCATAAGTCTCTCACAGTTATTTGGCTTAACTCTGTGGGTGGATAAATCATCCCTCTGCACCTAAAGTGTCACTTCTGTCCCCGTTTCCAAATGCCATCCCCACCTCGGTGCCGCCAGCACCTCGCACTTCCACAGGATGGAATTAACTGCACCTCGTGAGATTAACAGCCCATTTCAGTGATGTATTTCTTGGCTGTAAAGTTTACTAAATCTGATAGATCAATATCTTTTGCCAGCACATGTACTCTAAAAGATTAGGATGTCTCTAAATCTCTTTGGGAAGGAGAGAGGGAGGAGAGTGCTAATAGGGAGGGGGTGGGAAAAAGAGGTTGGAGAAGGGCAGATTTGAACAAATCCTGTCTCAGGTGAACGTTTTTGTTTATTATTCACAATTTTGTGATTTCTCTCATCTAGTGGTTGAGCGTCCCAAACGACAGGATTTTCAGCTTATTCCCAAAGTGCCTTTTCCACTGCAAACTTAAGCAGCATTTGAAGAAAGAGGGATTTGACTGGATTACAGGAATTTCAGAACCAAAGGTTTGCTACTGCTAAGTGAAATGCAATACAAAAAAAAGTGGTTTTTAAAAAATATCCCAGCAGATTAAAGCCATAGTGTTCACTTTCCCATGGCAAGGGTGGTGTCCCTGTGGACTCAGAGGCTTTGCTCTTTTTCTGGATTCTCCCTTTGGACAACACAGAGTTTTCTAAGACAATGAAAGCACAGTGGGAGGAAGCTGATGTGCTGCTTAGGAGACTGAAGTTCTGCTGAAAAGTGGGAGATCACAGGCTCTATTTTCTCTCCAGCTTAGCAAGAGCATTTCCATGATATCATGGCAAAATGGGGAATTAAGATCCACACTTAAAACAGCCACTGTCAGAGCCTAGAAATTTTCCTTTTAAAGCAGCAAACCAGCTAAATTTCAGCTAATTATCTGCTAATGCTTTCAAATATAAAAGTGTAACCAGGAATAGGAGAGGAGATTTTACCAGGACCTAAAACACCCAGCAAAATTTCACTGTCTCCCAGCGAGGCAGCAGCACAAGGGCAACAGGTTTTAAGCAGCTTTGGCCACCTCTGGCAGGTGAATATAAAAATTCTATCCCCCCATCCTGGGATGTGCTCACCTGTTTTATCCTTGCAGCACCGGCATCCAGACTGGCTGACTGAACCAGAATTCGTGGGACAGCCTGGGGGGAGGGAAACGGAGAGAACCATTCAGTGAGAGGATTAAGTATTGTCCAACTGGTAAATGTTAAAGCTTGTGTTTGAAATTTTGGGATCCTCAGCAAACCTTTGTCACGAAAGGATGGAAAACTAAACCAGACGTTCGGTACCTGAAATGGAGTTTTTGTCAAAAAAAAGAGGGAGAGAGGCCTTTTACACAGGCAGAGGGAATAGTTTTAAGCTAAAAAAGATTTAGGTTGGATATTAGGGTGAAATTCTTCCCTGTGAGGGTGGGGAGGCCCTGGCACAGGGTGCCCAGAGAAGCTGTGGCTGCCCCTGGATCCCTGGAAGTGTTCAAACCCCACGAGGATGTGGCATTGAGGACATGGATTGGTCCTGACCACGGGGGTGGTGCTGAGTTATTGACGGACTTGACGATCTTCGAGGCCTTTTCCAACCTTAAGGATTCTATGATTTGATCTCCAGAACTCTTTCTCCATCTCCAGCCTCTAAATTCAGTTTGGATCTGAGCATTATTGGCTTTAACTGAAAAAGCAAGGCACAGTCCAGGTCTGTGCATCCTTTTTTCCACGAGGGCACCCTCACTGCCTGCTGCACGGGGCTGGACACGCAGGCACGGACAAGAAACGGCCCTCGCTCGCTCCATGTTCAGGTTTTTGAGTTGCAGATTTGAAATAATCCCTCTCCTGAGAGCAGAGCAGCACTCTGTGACACCTGATATAAACCTGAGGCTACGCTGTCAGCTCGGGCTGTCACACAGGAGGGGAAGGAACCACCAGATCAGTGGAGAACCCTGGGAAAGGGATGCGTGAGGAGAAGGAGAGAGCAGAAAAAGGCAGAAAAATCTCTTTAGCACTGTTAAATAATGCACTGCAAGTGCAGGTTCAGCCTTTGAGGGGAAGAGCTCTTTTAAGGGAGACACATTACGCGATTTGGGAGCTGTCTGCTTTTATTCTTTTTTTTTCTCCAAGGGACTGGAGAATTCCTTCTGTACAAACACACAGGCAGTGCTCAGCTCCCAGACAAGTGATTCCCAGAACTCAACAATCTGTTTAAAGCCCTGAAAGCTTCCAGCTGAAGAGTGAAGAATCTTCTCTTGCATCCCTTCTAAGGCCAGTAAAGCAGGAATATGACTGATCCTACCCTCAAGAGGAATAAACACGGGAGAAAAGAGCAGTTATTATTTATACAGAGATTGCCAGGCATTAAAAAACCATGGTGGTACAGGTAGAAAATAAAAAGACAAAAGATGGACAAAACCCCAACAGAGTCACAGTGGACCCAAATGAATTTTTCGAGGACTTTAAAGCTCCAATTCAATAAAAGGAAGCAGGAGAGAAGGGTTTTTTGCTTGTTCCTAAATCTGCTAAATGAAAATTCACCACTGGAGCGGGGTTCAGGGCAAAGTGGCTCTGTTTTGGGTGCACAACTTGAGCATTTTGAGATCCTCACTGGGACAGGACCTGGGGCTCCAGGAAGCAGAATAAACCAATGAAGAAACCCTGCAAATTTTAGGTTTTATAAAACTTGTCCAGCCTTATTATCCAGAAATAAGCACTCAGAATCGGAATAAGGAAAAGTATTTAAAGCTATTTCTCAGTTCCTTTGATTCCCTTTTCTCCCTTTAAAACAAATAAACAGAGGAAAGTGTTTGTTTGGGTTTTTTTATCTCTCCAAAACCTCCAGTCTTACAGCCCGCAAATCCACAAAAATCTAAAAATCCAGTTGGTATCGCACAGCAAAAGAAAGAAAACCATCGGGCTTTAATCACTCCTCATCAATTTCTCCTCCTGGAAGGATGACAGATCTCCAAACTACAGCAACTTTGCCAAGCAAAGTTTAGGAAAACACAGAGAGAAAAGCAATTCTGAGAGGCGGCACTTGCCCAGCTTTGGTGCTGACAAGAAGCAGACGGGCAGGAACACCTCGCTGGGCCAGCGAGGGCACCACACCAGATCTGGGGGATGAAACGCAGTCAAACCCCTTGGGGAGCAGGGGGGACACTGAAAACAAAGTGTTGGGACTGTCTGGGAAGACACGGCTGGATGAGAAATATTTCTGGATCCAGAGCCAAATGCTATCATTAAATGTTTGTAGATAGCGACTGCGAAACTCGACGTATCTGTTTATCCACTGGCAAAACAGGACCCTTTCACAGTGGTGATTTCTGGCAGAATTCCTGCAACCAAACTCACAGAACCCGGCGTTAGGGAGAACACGGAAGCAATTCACTTCAAAACATCTTAGATTGCCTTCTCCTAAGAGCTCTGCTCTGTGCAGGGACATGGTGAGGATAGAAAGAAGCTGGACGTGCCCCAGGCACTCACATCCCAGAAATGCCCCATGGGCTGGGATGATCCCACAGCTTGGGCAGCAGGGGACGGGGGGTTCTGCCCCTCTCAGGTGAGACCCCACCTGCAGAGCTGCTCCAGCCCTGGGGCCAACATCAGGAGGATGCTCCAAGGGCTGGAGCCCCTCTGCTCTGGAAGGGGCTGAGAGAGCTGAGGGTGCTCACCTGGAGAAGAGAAGGATCCAGGGAGACCTCAGAGCCCCTTCCAGAGCCTAAAGGGCCTCCAGGAGAGCTGGAGAGGGACTTGGGACAAGGGATGGAGGGATACGACACAGGGAATGGCTTCAAACTGAAAAAGTGGAGATTTGGGTGTGATACTGGGAAGGAATTCCTGGCTGTGAGGGTGGGGAGGCCCTGGCACAGGTTGCCCAGAGAAGCTGTGGGTGCCCCTGGATCCCTGGAAGTGTCCAAAGCCAGGTTGGACAGGGCTTGGAGCAAGCTGGGATGGTGGGAGGTGCCCCTGCCCATGGCAGAGGGGTGACACTGGATGAGCTTTAGGGTCCCTCCCAGCCCAAACCATTCCAGGATTCCACGGTTATTCCATGAATCTTTAAGAGTGCACAGTTTCTGCCCACTGAGAGGTCACTTTGCACATTCTCTGAGGTGACCAGAAGAGAGCCCAACCTGCCACGCTGGGGAGCTCGAGGAGGAAAAGCAATCGTGTGTCTCTCCCCACATCAATCCTGAATGAACATTTTGTCACCCCACATATTCCATGTGTATATAACGGCCACCTCTCCGAAGAGCCCGGCAAAACCCATTTGGTATTTCTGTGCCATTAAACACTTTGTGAAGTGCCTCTGGCAGCGGTGACTGATGACTTCAGTGCCAAGCCTTTGATTTCGCGTCACTCGGATGAAAATCCCTTGGTGTTAACACCCAACACGCAGAAAGTTCAGTGGCATTTAAGAGAACAGACCTTGGCCAGCCTAAAATTGCCCTGTGAGCGTCAGGAATGGTTTAGCCAAGGTTGATACAACCCTAAAGGGGCATTATCCCAAATTTCCACTGCTCTTCTCTTTGCTTTCCCATCCCCACACAGGAGTGGCTGAGCCCAAGGACCCTCCCACTGACAGTGCCATGGTCCCATCACCATTCAACAGCAGCTACTGGGAAGTTCTGCAGCAGGACAGAGATTTAAATTCATTAATCGAGATTTAAATCAGTTTGGAGCACTCAGGATAAAATACTTCTACAAGGCATGCACGGAAACGCAGGGAGAATTACAAATTCCCCCAAAAAATGAATCCATTTTTAAAAGGTACCCCCACCTTGAAAATTATTTTAAAATCGAGGGCAAAGTCATTAATCAGTCAAATATAAAATCTCCTGCCTTCCACAAGGAGACCTGAAATCCAGTGCAAGTTAATTTGTTGGGGTTTTTTGGTGTTTGCTCATTTTCTTCTCTAAATACACTCTGCATTTAAATATTAACCCAAACAACCCCCTCTTATTCCACCTTCCCTATGTGGAACATTTCAGCCTGTAATAGGACTTCAGAATTCCCCATTTCTAGGATAATTTATACAAAATTAACCACACCATTCCCTATGCAGCTAAATTACTTCGTTTCTAGGTCCTGGCAGATTAAAAGAGCAATTCATACCCATTTTTAAGTTAGTTTATAAAGAAATCTGAGTGGTTTGAAACTTCCAAAGCTAGTTTTCCACACTCATTCTCATCAAAAACTATTTGTATTTGAGGATGACAGGGAAAACCGAGCTCAGAAAGAAATCAAAACACCAACAACTGAGTCACAAGGAGACTGCTGTGGAGCTCTGCTGATTGCAGCATCCAAATGATTTTTTACTTGAAACTCTGGGAAAAAAAAAAAAAAAGCCTTCAAGATGTTCAAGAAGGTTCTCTGAGGCCACATTATTTACATTTGATTAAGGAATGTCAGTTCTAGCAATTATACTGTGCACCAGGCCCATCCATGAAGCTGTTCTTTTTTCATGGACTGCCAGAAAAGGGGTTTTGTCTATTTAGAAAGCCTTTCATTAACTGCATTTCATTCGTTTTTAAGATTAATTTCTATGTCTGCATCAGAAGGTGGAAGGGAAAGAAGTGACAGCTGCCCTCTCCATGTGGCTCCACCATAAAGCAAAAATGAATGATGTGGAAATGCAAAGAGCTTATTATCATTTTTTTTCAAATAAATCTGCGACTCAAGATCTCTCTCTTAAGCCACGTGCTAACAAAAGTACATCTGAGCATCCAGCAAGATTCTTGGATGGGAAGGTGACCAAAACCCACTCACCAAATTGGCCACAGGAATTTCCTTCTGCCACAGCAATGCCAAAAAAAACCCAGAAACTGAAATTTAATTTGTCCGTTTTCAATGTCAGCACCCAGTGATGCCCTGAAATGTGATTACACAGGCAGTTCCTGGAGAGCCACGGGGTCACAAGGGAAAGAACAGGAATTCTGCTTGGTGCACACTGGGAAAGCCTCAGCATGTGGATAAAAAAGAGGAGTTTCAATTCCTACATAATATAATTAAGCACGGACAGATGAAACTCTGCTCCTCCATCCACCTGCGTATTTCACACAAGGATTTTAAGCTTCTCCCCACCAGCAGTGAGGGTCAGAAGGCTCCAAATCTCGCACTCTGTGGCTCTCAGCTTTCTCAAGAACAGGCTGGGAAAACAAAAAGCAGTTCTGGCCATCGAGAAAGGTTTAAATTGTTGGCTTTTTTTTAATCATTATTATTATTTACAGACTACTGGCAATTAATTTAAAGGCACCAGATAAAGGAGAAAAGAGGCATTTTCTAACTTTAAAGTATATAAACAGCTTCATCAGAACCCCGTCTTTTAGGTACATAAACAGCTTCATCGGAAGCCATTCTGCGAGTTCCATAAAGAATCCTATTATGCCAAATTAATTCAATCTAACTAATTAGAGAGCAGGAAGTTCTTTCAATTATTTTATGTGCTGTCTGAGAAACACACTTGAATACGAGAGCAGATTTCATTAATTGCGGTTCATTATTCTCCAGATTAGTTACTAAACTTGCAGCAGAAGGTCAAAGACAGCAATTTTGTTCACTGCCACCACCTTGACTGGGATGTCTCTGCTTTTTGGTTTTGTTTTTTTTTTTTTTTTGAAGCTCAAGCAACCACTCTAAACAGGGGAAGTTGGCATTGTAAAGATAATTTTGTGTGGGCTCGCTCACTTTAAGGTTGATGCCGCTCTGAGCAACGGGCAGGACTGAAATAAAAAGCTGCTAAAATAATTTTAAAAGTGTATTTTTATAAGGACTGATCAGAACTGATCTCCTCTTTTTACTGGCACAGAATCAGAGATTTGGTACCACACCCACTCGGAATGGTCACAGTGAACTTCACTTCAACTCCAAACCTGGAAAAAGGTTCAGGCTTGGAAATGATGCTCGAAAGCACTGAAATCAACTTAGCCCTGCTGACAGGGAGCACCAAAACACATCTGGTGCTTCTGCAGAGCTCTACAGCCACTAACCCAGGTAATTTAACTGGAACTTACTGGGAACTGGCTGGGCCAGGCAGACGGTTCAAGATGGTTCACCAGCACTCCTCTAGAACAGGTTTGAATGACATTAGGTAATTAAATATTCTCAAATAATGCAGCACACAAAAAAGGGAGCCTGACTAGGACTTGGACATTCTCTTTCACTGTAGTTGTTTGATGAATCAGGAGAAAATATTAAATGGATCCACTTGGCTTTTTGGTATTTACGTTCAAAAAGCTGTTGTTACAGATCAGCTCATTTGCTTTTCATGGAATCATGGAATGTCCTGAGCTGGAAGGGATCCACCAGGACCATCCAGTCCAACCCCTGGCCCTGCACAGACACCCCAACAATCCCACCCTGTGCATCCCTGAGAGTGTTGATCAAACACTCCTGGAGCTCTGGCAGCTTTGGGAATGTCACCATTCCCTGGGGAGCTGTTCCAGAGCCCAAACCCCCTCTGGGGGAAGAATGTTTTCCCAAAATCCTGAACATCCCCATATCTCAGCCTCCAGCCAGGAAAGGATGATTCAGATCCTTCCATCCACTTTGTCATTTCTATTCCTGAACCTCGCTCTCCCAAACTGTTGTTTACAGCACCAAAACCCCAGCAGTTCCCAGTTAAGGGTCAGATTCGCTTGCAATTAAACTCAGAAAGTCCTTTTGGCTTTGCCTCCCCCTTATACTTCTGTAGTTTACCACCCACTTCTCCCACCTTGCACGTTCATTTATGTCCCCTGCCACTGTGCAGTGATATTTCCTTCTCCCACAGACCTCGAGGTGCTGCTCTGTATTCCCTGAGGCTCAGGAGGATCATTTTTGTGTCCCCTCCACGGCACAGTTTCTCCAGTCCCACAGGAGTTCCCGGCTGCCTGCCTGGCTCTGGCAGGTGAGCGATGAGGCGCTGAAGCCGACGGCCTGGCAGTGACCCCCCGAGCCCCCCGTGTCCCCCCGTGTCCCTCAGCCATCCATCACCACCTCCAGCTCAATTCCTCTGCCCACATTTGCATCCTCAGGCCATTAGGAAGAAGCAGCACGGGAGATTATGGGCTGGGATATTTATGATCTTCAAGCCAGACTTGCCGCAAAGGCACCTCGTTATTTTCGTGCAGCGCGGGAGAAGCTGGAGCTGATTCTGGGCCAATTCCTTCAGGTTTTGCTCTCTCTTCTGGGCAGCTCTCCTTAGGCTGGGATTAGGAAAAGGTTTTTCTCCCCGAGGGTGGCTGGGCACTGGAACAGCTCCCCAGGGAATGGTGACATTCCCAAGGCTGTCAGAGCTCCAGGAGTGTTTGATCAACGCTCCCAGGGATGCACAGGGTGGGACTGTTGGGGTGTCTGTGCAGGGCCAGGGGTTGGATCAATGATCCCTGTGGGTCCCTCCACCTCAGGACATTCCATGACTCCCTGAGATTGCTGGCAGCAGGGAAGAAGCCCCATTTCCCTACGGATAGAGCTGCAAGGAATTTGTAAAACCCCTCAAACCAGGGAGGCACATTTGCAATACCGCTGATTTGTTCCATTGCAAAAGCTGAAAGTAGAGAACGATTCTGACATTTCATTTTATTACACCGATCCAGTGGTCATGGAAACCCTGGGCTGCTCTCCAGTGCAACCAAGCATTAAAGCATCCCATAGTCCTCCTATTTTTTTTTAAAAAAACAAACCATTAATAGCATTTCCCCTCCTATTAAAAATCGTTGAGATCAAGACCTGGTTGACCTTCCATAGTAATCCATAGCATAAACTAAAATCTCATTAAAGAGATGTCTCTGTAGTTAACAACTTGATTTCTAGACAAATCATCCACGACTGATCTTGAACAGGAAAGGAGTGGGAACAGGTGGTTAGACTAGAGGCAGGAAATTAGGCCTCGTTTCTCCTCTCAGCTCTCACTGATTCACTGAGGAGTCAAGAAGGTGTGAAAGGCTCTCACTGCAATTGTAAGAGCACCTATTTGCATCTTTCCATACCCAAATACCTTTAAAGAAAGCCACCACCTTCATTTTAATTCTCTGCAGTTCACAGATGAGGAGGTTTGAACAATTCCAGCCTCAACACCAAGCAAAAGGCAACCCGAAAATGTAAAACGAATCCCCAGTCAAGCTAAAAATATTTTATATCTGCCTCATTCTTATTTGTGCTACATGTGTCAGAAGTTACTTTTAAAAATATTTTTAAATGCTGTTGGATTTATTTTTGCTCTATTTATTTAATATTTTACTGTATTTCTGCTATGCCAAAACAATTTCCTGTAGTCCTGGGATGTTTCTGTAAAAGCAAATTTAGTTGTAGCAAACAGTAGAACAAAATACCTGGATCCAACCACAAGAAAGAGTTGTTCAGGGATTTCAGGGTTTGTTTTGCTGTGTTTTGAGGAAGATACTCTTTAAAATGCTTGTCTGCATGGCAAGAGGTGGGGAAAAGTCTGAGTTAACAAGTGATGAGCTTCCAGAACTCCAGGCAAGGGAAGAGGGTGAGAGCAGAGCCAGCAGGGACAGAATGGACTCCCAGAAACTTTCACGGGAAATCTGGCTCCAGGTTTACCTTCATAGCAGTTTGTTAAACCTTCAAAATTTACTTTATAGGGAAATATTCCTCTATAAATAAACTACAGCCTCACAAATAAAGGAAATTAAATTATTTATAATGGGATTCTCTATTTCATCTGGTGTTTTTTAAAAAGACAGAAGTGGTTTATCAGTCAGCTTGACCATGCATTAACTTCTGCTCTGAGCACAGAAGCCACACCTGGAGCAGGTGGGAGCTTTTTGCAGCACAGCATCCAAAAGAAGAAAAGGAAATCAAATGCTTCCCTGGCACGTGGAATAGGTAAGAATGAACAAAAGCAACTGCCCCAAGTACAAAGTAAAAGATGGTAAAAGGTGACACGAGCTGGGGCGAGGGGTGGGAGGGGATGGGATATGAAACAAGGAAATTAAAAATAGAATTACATTTTCCTCCTGGCAACACACAAACAACACTAAGTGCCCTTCATAAATTTCACCATTGTTGCTGCGAGTGGGAGGCTCATAAATCACCCTGGGAGTGGAGCTGGCACTTGTGAAAAGCCAAGTGGGCTGAGTGTGTGTCAATAAGTTCCAGCAGCTCCACTACCCCCGGACAGGATGGAGGGGAAATGGATCACGAGGCTTTGCTGCGCCTAAAAGCTTGGTTTGCTCTGCAACAACTTTGATACAACAGCACTCTGCCAGCAGGCCCAGCAGCACTCACCAATATTGAATTCTGTGGGTGATTTAATGCTTTACCTGCTGTGCAAGGGGAGAGCTCTGCCTGCCCTTTTTCTCATCTCTAACAGGGAACAGGGACTTCAGCAGCTTTGGCATCTGAGGCACGAAGGACTTGACAGGATTCAGGTAGGAAGCAGCCAGGCTACCAATACCTGTTGGAAAAAAAAAAAAATTAAAATACGAAAAGAGTTATTCTCTGGGGAAAGGGGAAAAAAAAAACAAAACAAAGCTGACCCAAAACCCTCTATTAAAAATGCAAAAAACTGTTCTTCTTAGTCTAAGATGACTTCCGTGGTCAAAGAATCAGCCAAGGGAAAGCAGGTCAGCTTTTTGTGACACTCAGGAGCTGCAGTGACTTCATCCCACTTTTGGGAAGTTCTGTGAGCTGCAGGAGAGCCCTTACCTGGATCAGGAGAGTGGTTCTGCTGCCCCGAGCCCGGCAGGGAGGTACGAGATGGACTAATGCCTCTACTGGAGTTTGTGACACCTTGGGACACATCTTGCTGACTCTCCCATCGACCCTAGAGATGAAAAAAAAGGTGTTTTTCCAAGTCAGCACAACAGCACGAGCACAGCAATCCTGGCACACCCTGCACAGCCCCTCTGCCAAGCTCAGAGTGCCAGAGCTGAGCAAAGACCCTTCCCCAGAGGTGCTTTTAGTTGGCAGACCCAGCCCTGCAAAGATGAGCTCCCTCAGCACAAAGGCACAGAAAAAGTTTATTTCTAGACCTCAAAGCTGGAATATTTCACTCACTTGTGCTGCTGTGTTTCGGAACCTGAGTAGGTTACAACCAGGTGAAAATAATACGGTGTTTTCTGCTCAAAATTCCTGAATATTTTGTGTATCTACTCAGGAATAGTGGAAGCAGTATCAGGAAAACGGGTGAGGACAGAGCTCTGAATAAGACAAGAAATACAAGACCTAAAGGTTGGATGTTTGTGCCTGGAGTCAGAGAAAGGAGGAGCTGATCAGATCAAGAGGAAGCAACCGTGGCACTGCAAGTTTTCTGACAGCCTGGAAAAGAGAAAGCTGGAATATCCAAGCCGTGAATAGCAGGAGCCACAAAATGATTAGGACAGGTTAGGGTTTTGACATGGGTTTTGAAGATGAAACAAGATGATTTTCAGCCCTGCAAGAGCCTGATGCAGATGAGGAAGGAAGAGTGACAGAGAAAAGAGCAGCTCATCTGCCTTCCCTAGATCCCAGGGTTCCCTGGCTGGGTTTCCCCAGGGATCCCACACACCATTCTGCAAAAGTCCACCGTGATTTTGGAACTTTCCTCTCACCCTCACAGCCAGAAACTGGCTCAGTGACAGAACCTCTTGGCTAACAGAGGGAACCCCCAGGCCACTGTTTCACATCACGGAG
This sequence comes from Cnemophilus loriae, assembly GCA_013397755.1. Classification (NCBI taxonomy): domain Eukaryota; kingdom Metazoa; phylum Chordata; class Aves; order Passeriformes; family Corvidae; genus Cnemophilus; species Cnemophilus loriae. Next base: position 210,312 of record VZTF01001870.1, on the reverse strand, counting down.
TGTCAAGAATCTACGTGGCAAAATCCATTTTTTATTAATTCTCTCATCTTGCTAGGTAAAATCATTTCTAAATTCGCCTGCAATGATTACTCCAAGTGACTAGCCAGGGTGTGGCCAAGTTCCATGTGGATGCAGGACAGGGTTTGGTTTTGCTCCACCAAACTGAGCGCGCAAAACTGGAAGGGAAACCAAAATTCCATCGGGTTGTCCTGAAAAGGTCTGAGGGACGCACACATGCAATGCCTGCCAAAGCAGTTCCTTCTCATTTACTTAATTCATAGGAGACCTGAAGGCAATTCAATACCCATTTATGGGTCAAAAAAGTCCCATCTCAGACTCTTCAAGAAGTCTCAGGATCTTGTGGGAAAATCTTGTCCTGTTCAGGTGGCAAAATGTTCTCAGGACGAGCTTGCAAAGCTTCACCTTTCCACAACCAGAGGTTGCAAGGACAAGATGGTGCAGCCAAACTGATAAAAACTGAAGTCTGATCCCTTTATTTTTTTTGGTAAAGAGTTTTGCTATGGCTGGTGCAACACCTGGATTTTATTGTACACCTGCATTTTGCTTGTTTTTTAAAAGACATAACAGGAAGAGAAATATTTTCACAGTAAAACGGTGCAGTGAACGTACTAAAAAGGAGTTACAAGGGATGGAAGGACCTGCTGCGTCCCAGACCATAAGTTTCATGTATTTTTTCCTGGAGAAAGAGGCAGAAAATGTGCTTTTTCAAGAAGCTGCCCACTGTTGGATGCCAGGAATTAATCCGACCTTGAACATAAAAACGACAGGCAGCCAAACTAATCTTAACTGGAACCTGAAGTCATGAATGTTTCACAAATAATAAATAAGCCAGGGTAGGAGGAATAGATTTCTCCAACGGGTTGAAGGTCACAGTGAGCAGCCCAGGGCAGGAATCATTTCCATTTGGATCTATAAGTCAGTCCTAGGGAAGCTCTCCTGCTCTGAATTGCAAGTAACCTGCCCAGGACCTGTCCTCAGCCCTCCTGCTCCAGGTACACACAGGTACTGCAGCTGGCAGGTCAAATTTGGGGTAACTGATGGATGTCTGAGGTCACTGAGGCACCATCCTGAACGTCAAACCAATGGAGCCCAGGCTGGGAGCAGCAGGGGTTTGTTTAGTCTGGTATTTTTGAGGACTTTAGTGTTTAAGCCCTTCTTGAAAGCTTCCTGCTCTGCCCATGCCTTAAGCCTCCCATTCCAGCATTATCTTTGACCTGCAACTCATTTGTGTCTTACACACACCCAAGAGTCACGTCTGAGGCTGGAAAATCCCACAAAATGTGTCCATGAAACCATCTTTCCTATTCCTCACCCCCAAACTCTGAGGTATTTTTGGCTTTTGTATTTCTATTAGCACAGGTTTCTCTCAGGTGGCCTTACCATTTGCAGAGATTAGTAAAAACCAGAAGACTCCAACCAAACAGCACAAAACTCAAAATAATCTTGAAATACTGTTTGGTTTTGCTGCCTCCTGGCCTGGTCTCCCATCAGCTTGGTAGATGTTGGCACTGGATTAGGAAAAAGAGCTATGGAAGGGTGGAAACCATCTGAAAGCTTTGTTTTTGGGGGATATAACAAAGCTTGATTAGGGATCCTTTTGGATCCTGGGTTAGTGATCCACTTAAAGACAAATGGATCAAGGCGACACATCTTGAGCCAAGCCTAAGTGCTTCTGAAGAGCACAGGAAAAGAAGGAACAGAACAAATATTACAAATCCTCAAGAGTATTGTAGCTTACTAGAACAGGGATTCAGTGCAGGTAAAGAGCAACTAAATCATCTTCTGAGTCATGATCTGTTGAGTCAGAAGTGCCCTTCACTGACTGTTCCAAGAGGAAAATGATTTCAGGCAAATATCTTGACTTTCTAGCCCTGTCTGGGGAATGCTGGAAAAATGGAGTAGGTAAGAACCAGCAGAATATTTTCAGAATATTCATCCTGTACAGAAAGAATGGCAACATTTGGTGACTTTTCCCATAGGAAAAAGCCTTTTTTTTTAGGACCTTTTGGAAATTTTGCTTCAGCCATGATACTACGGATGACTATTTTCTAAATAATTTTAAATATTTTGACAAGCTAAATAAAGTGAAGGTCCTGAGAAGAGGAATGAGAAAAGGATTTGTGTGGTTGTTTACTTAAGGCATGTTGGGTTTTTAAATTACACTTTGGAGAGAGTGCAGAGATCATCATTTTAGCCTGAAGGTCAGATTTGTGACCCTCAACTCAGAGATGACAACAAACCATCAAAATCAGGTTAATCAGGGCAACGGGGGGAGAAACATTTGGAAAAGAAAATACTGGAGACAACTGGAAGTGTCAACCATTGTGCAGAGGGAAAAGGTAATTAATGATTTTACTAAACTGGATTGAAAGATAACCCATGTCAATCTCAATACAATAAAAATAAAAAGAATTAGTAACTACATTAACTTGATGAAGTTCCCAAGTTTCCCATCTGGATGTCATCCAGCACTCTCCCATGTTGCTTTGTGCATTCACCAACTGCACCACCACAAACTTTAAGTCTATTCTTATTATTATTTAAGTGCTGTGAATCTTTTCTCCCTCAAGAAGGGTGGTGAGAGAAAGAGAGGAAGCTTGTAAATCATTTGCCCAGAGGAATCATCATTTCATGAATATATTTGCTCTCTGCCAAGTGACCAAACAGAGGTCAAGTGAATTCATTTAACAAATCAAAGTAGCCACCAGAAGAATGCACGTCCCTCGATGTGTTTTAATGCAGAGCTGTTTACAAAGTGGTTTATTTCTATAATTCCTTCTCCTTCTTCTCCTCTGCCTTCCCTTCTTTCACACATCCTCCATGAAAAACCCTGGGGAATTTATTTCATGCACAAAACCTTTAGGGCAGGTAGGGGATGATCTCTACCTAAGTCATCTAGAGGCTTTACCTGACAAATCTTTCCTTGAAGTTGACAGACCATTAAAATGCAGCCACTGGGTGAGAGAAATGAATAGTTCTTGTGTTTTATTATTTCAGCAAATAGGAGAAGGTGACCATGGAGCACTGGAATACAAGCAGGCAGCTGGGACACACGGCTGGGACAAAAGGCACTTGTTCTCATGAACAGCAGGATTATTCAGATTCAATCTACACGGCAGCAATTTGCTGAAAACAACTCTGGTTCCCAGAAAAAGCTGAAGGTTGAATGGCACCCTCTTGTCTTACTTGGATTTTGAGCTACAAATACTGCACCTTTGGGAATAGAAGGACAACTGTCCAAGACAAAATGGTTCTTGTGCAGAGGGGTTTTAAGAACAACTTGTGATATTTTTCATCAGTATGTGATTTACTGATCTGTAAAACACCTCAGAGGTGCCTTCCATTCACTGTGCCTCTGATTCACCCAGTTCGGTCAACTCAGTTTTTAAGTTCAGCCTCCAACTGGATTTAATTAAATTAAATTTCCAACAAAAGCCCCCTTGAACATGAAAATTCACCCCCTGTATCTGATACCAGCACTGAGACACTCAATACCCCTGCACCACCTGACACGTGCTGATGTGCAAGGACAAACCAAACTCATCTTGCTCTCCCCTAAGCACATCTGCAGTGACAACAGGAGTCAAAACTGCCTTTTTCTCATTGAAGCAAGCAGACAGAACCTAGAGGAGAGCCCACGTGCAGTCCTGCTGACAGCGTGGAAGTCCAGAAAACTCTTCTGAAGTAAATTCAGAAAACAATTCCTTGCCTTCCCAGCCAGTTGGGAGGCCTCATCTTTGGAGTTATTGTTAAAAATTCCCAGTGGTGGCTTAAATGATTTCCCAGGAATGCACAGCTCAGCGTGAGAGCCACCCTGCTCCCTGGAATCCCTCAGTGCTGTCAGCACACTGGGATATTCTTTCAAGGTGGTTTTTTTTCCCAAAGTGTGCCAATCCCGCACCTCTGCTCCAAGCTGGAGAAGGACTCTTCCAGCTTTTCAGAGGGATGTGACCACCCATCCATGTTTTTACTAACAAAGTCTGCAAGATGAATCCATGCCCTAATTCTGGAAACTGCCTGTTGTAGTTGCATTGACACCTTTTTAATTCTTATTCCGACTCATACAATATTCTTGGTTGCTTGTTTAATATTCCTTTTTTTTTTTTTTTTTTTTTTTTTTTTAACAGGGGAATGAGCCCTGGCCCTTCTGAGTGCTGGGGAATGGAGCAGCATCCACATTCCAAACTTTACCAGCGTGGATGGTGCTTGACACAGAGGAAATGAGACTCAGGAGACCTTTCCACAAAGCTAAAAATCCATGGTAAAGGCAGCAGGGATGCAAGGAGTGACAATTAGAGAGAGGAATAAAGTAATGGAACAAAAGTTAAGGACAGGAATATTCTGGAATGTGCCAAGGGCTTCCATCAATATTCTGCACCCAGTTCAGGTGCTGTTACTGCCCTGTGACTGCTGTTTCCTGTGATATGTTAAATAACTTGTTTGGGATTGGCTTATTATAATAAACAACACCCAATTCCTGGGAAAATAACAATAAATTAACAATCCACGATTGCTGGAGAAGATTTCTTTGCCACCAAATTTCTCAGCAAGGGACAAAGACATCCAGCTTAGCCAAAACTGTGCCTATCCAGCCCCTCTCAAGTCCTTTATGCTGAAATGGACAGGACTGATCTCACCAGTGAGCTTTGTGATGTCCCTGTGCTACGGGGACATCTGAGGATTTGTTAAATACTTCTCTGGGATTACAAAAGCTTTTGCTCATCTTCCTGTGGAAAGTGGATCATGGCATGACACAATAGTTTGGGTTGGAAGGGTTTAAAGATCACCTAATTCCAGCTCTAACTCTTCCACTAAGCCAGGCTGTGCCAAGCCCAGCCCAACCCGGCCTTGGAACCAGAGATCCGTTCAAAACCAGGAATTCCCAGCTGGGGAGGCTGCACCTCCACGTCCTGAGGAACAAGTGCCTTGGATTGAAGCTCACTGCAAGCAAAGGGAGCAGCTCCACCACCTCAGCTCCACAGTCCTGCAGCACAGAGTCTCTGGCAGCAACCACAGCCACGGCCAAGAGCTGCAAAACCTCATGCAAACCACTGCCAATAAATCCAGTTAACCAAAGCTTGGGAAAAAGGGGTCATTCCTCTGAGAGCACTAACACAAAACTAAGGATAAGCACGTTTTCCATTGGCCTAGGATTATTTTAAAGTCATTTGTCCAGAGAAATCAAGAGTTGCTCACACTGAACAATAAAAGCCATAAAGCCTGGGGAAGATTTGAGAGGAAGTCTCAACGTTTATCTCATCTCCAGGCTAATATTCACGGGCAGATATTTAGATATTTGCTTGCTTTCATGACTATTTTTTCAGCTGAGAGGGGGTTATTTCTTCTGAAATGACTTCACCCTGTCCAAAAGTCTGTGAGAAATGGCACTAAACAGCTCCAGCTCTGTAAGAACCCATCAGATGCAGCCAAGGAGAAAAGTTCTCTGCTTTGTACCAGTTCATGCTGCATTAATGACAGGATTTCAATGGAAAAACTCGTTTGCTCTGTGCTATGCAAATGAGGCACCACCAGCAGCATCTTCAAAGCAGGAAATAAAAGCGTTGTGAGTGAGCAAAACCAACTTTATAGTGAGATAAAATTATTATCCCACTCATTAGGTGGACCTAATGCATTACCTCTGCTGGGACCTTTGGACTCTGAAACATGCAATGAGAGAAATCATTGAGGGGAAGGGAGGAGAAAAACAGAAATCATTAAGAATCCTAATCTTTTAATGTTTGCTTTAAAAACCTTACAATATCGAAACATTCCACAGTTCTCTCCAAAGAGAAGTTGCCACAAACTCTTTATCACCTGCACATTTTTCAGCATTCTCTCCACGGATCAGATGTAGCGGATTTAGCAACCAGTGCTGGAGCACTACATCAAAATTCTATTATTCTGTGCAACTGCATTATGCATTAAAATGCCTTGTCACCACCAGATTCTCCCCCTCAAAATGACTCCACGCTTGCTGGGCAGAATATCTATCAGGAGGAGATCCTTCAGTTGATCTAGGATTTGGAAAATAAGCTGAAATTTAATTTTTCACCTTTTAAAGAAATGCTTTGGGTCCGTACTGGCGTTTTTAAGGAGTGGAATGGGCTGAATTATCACCCACCACAAGTTTAGCACCACTGGAAGGTCAAGGACTTTCTCCACAGGCCTTTATTCTGTCTAGAAGTTGACTTGAACTCACACAGGGACCCAAACCCCTTCCTTTCTCCCAGAATTTTTCCCTCCACCCAGGTGAAATCTCTGGAAGAGCTCTGAAGCTGGAAAATGCTCCTGAGCATCCCACAAGGGCTGGGACAGGACCTGGGAACTTCCCCAGAGAGGTCCAGAGCAGCACATCCAAACCTATTTCTGCCCCAGCAGCAGTCCCAAGGATCCAGGAGCCCCATTTTTCCCAGAGATTTCCCATTTATGCTCCTAATCCCTGGCAGAGTGGAGTCACTTCCTTTTTTTCCCAGTTTTCCCAGGAGATCTGCAGATACTCACCCTGTTACTGCTCAGGTTATAAGGGGGGGCTAAATCCTGGCGGCTCGCAGAAAGCTGGAAGAGTTTAGAGAAGCAGAATTATTTCTTAACAAGAACTTTAAAAATTCATAACCATTCCTCTGGACTAACAAGGCTGAAAAGAAACAGTTCTGTGGTTAAAGCAAAATCAAAATCCAGGAAACACAAGGTGAAATCTTAATTCCTGACCTGGGAGGAGCCAGAATTTGACACTGGTTTGATTACCAGTTCTATCAAATGATTTCCTTGCAAATTTTGGGCAGCCGAAGTCTCATTTTTCTTATGCACAACACTGGTACAAAGCTTAAGTTCAGCAAATACTTGTAACTTGTTTTCAAAACTTCTAAAGAAAAAGAGAAAAAAAAAAAAATCTTCGACTTGGAAAGGAAATGAAAAATCTCCAGTGTTCAGAAAAAAAAATATGCTAAGTTTTTTTTAGGTTGCTTTTTCAGATAATCTGGATTTAGGGGCTTGCCTGTACGATGAAAGCTGGAATATGAGCAGGTTTTGTCTGTACTTTGCGATTTCCACACTCAAAAAATAGCACAGAAAGGTCAAAGAGAAGGAAGTTCATTGCTCTATTCCGTGATTGCAGGACCTGAGAATGAAGAGTGGAGCTGCTGGAGATGCCAGCAGGGAAAACTCACCCGGTTCACGTTGGGGGAGCTCAGGCTCCTGCGGCAGAGTTTTCCTTTTCCCATCAGCTGCTCCTTTACAGCAACTTCCTGCCAGTCACAGAGAAGCAAAACAAAGAAAATAAGTGTATTTGGCAAGAATTAAAGCTCTGATCATCCCAGGACAGCTTTGTCTACACAAGTAAAATGTTTCTAAGCTGCCTTGTGGCACGGGCTGCTGCCTGTAAAGTTTACATGGCTAAAAATTATGAGTGGATGAATTTTAACATCTGGTATTTTGCTGATTGGCACATGTAGGATTTTGCAGCTAGTCCTGATGCTAGGAGATGGCAGAGATGCAAAGACTAAGACTGCTGAGCTCCTATTTTAATCCTTTAAACTAATTATAAATGACAGGGAACTTGCTTTCAATATTTAAAGTGCATCACACTTCCTTGTGAATTTATAGTGGGCAGGCACAAGCTCTAGCTTGTTTTGCATAACTTTTCTCTTTGTGCTTGCATAATTTATATCCAGGAGAACAATTTTCAATAAATATTCTTCTCGCCTGTATTTTTTTCCTGGTAAACAGATCAAGTTATAGTACTTAAAATTAACCCAATCAATGTCTTTTCTTATTGGCAGGATGGCTTTGGTGGATTCAAAGTAGAATGTGGGCAAAATGACAGAAATTCTACTGGCGATTTCAGAAACTATTGCTAAAGCTTCAGAAAGCAAAAGCTAAAGCCACACAGCTCCTTTTTCTGAACCAGAATTAGCAATGAACAGCCTTAAAACCAAACCAAGCATCCCAGAACTGCGCAGTGAACACAGAACTCCCAGCTCCATCCGGGCTGGAGCTGAGCGAGGACATCTCTGCTTCCCTGGATCTTTGCCACAGATTTTGGGAGGCTGGGGAGTGCACTGGGGTGGTTTTGGGGGTTGTTTGGTAGCTTGTGTGCACTCAGGAGGATGCCTGGACTGCACACACTGTTCTCAGGGCAGTCCCTGCTGCAGCCCTGCAGCCGGACCTGGCGCAGCCGGTCCAGGGTGAGGATGTTCTCCACGGCCAGGACGCTCCGCAGGTACTTCTCAATGTAGGCTTCAGAGTCAGCTGAGGCTGCATCTTCCACGTTTGCTGCCATCCTGGCCAGGGCCTCTCGCTCCTCAGCCCCTTGAGCATCCTGGGGAGATGAAAAGAGATGGCAACCTTTTAAAATAAACCCAAAATCTCCCACATCACTCCCGGAGAAAATGTGTTTTTAAACTACGTGGCACCAGTTCAACACTGTTTGTCCTTAAGCTCAGGGGCAGATGAGAATCATGGAATAGTTTGGGTTGGGATGGGACCTTAGAACTCATCCCATTCCACCCCTTTCCATGGGCAGGGACACTTTCCACCATCCCAGGTTGCTCCAAGCCCTGTCCAACCTGGCCTTGAAAACCTCCAGGGATGGGGAGTCCAGAACCTCTCTGGGCAATCACTGCCTCACCACCCTTGGAGAAAAGGATTTCTTCCTAAAACCTATTCCAAATTTCTTCCTAACACCCAATCTAAGATTCTGATCCAAATAAACACCTCGTGCCATGCAACCTGCACGGCTGCTCCTGCCACTGTCACAGACATCTCAAGCTGTACGTGGTTATTGTTTTGAGGCTTTTTGGGTTCTTTCTGAGAGCCTCACAGCGAGACGCTGCCATTAATTAGCAAAAGGGCTGCATTCAGATATTTCATAATTAAAAAGTGCTCGAGCACATTTGGGGCGTTATCTAACCTGAGAGGAAAACAAAATTTCAAGTGAGCTGCAAGGAAAGAAAAAAAAAAAATAGAACATTGCTTGAGAAGCATTTCAACACAGAATGCAAAATGCAGCAGAACACGAAAGAGCCAGGCAGCAATCAGAGTTTTGGCTCTTCATGTGTTAATGTTTTCACAAGTGCTCTGACAGAGCAGCTCTTTGGAAGGAAAGGATTAGCATCTAACTGGGAATATGCTCAGGATTCGAGAGTTGCATGAAGACATTACTGAGAAAAAGCCACTTTGTTATTTTTTCCCACAGATTCTCAAGCTCCCCGCAGCAGGCACTTCACCTGCCCATTTTTCCTTCCTCTTTTTCCCCCCTCTCTCTTCAAACTGCCTCTTCAAGGACCCGAGCAAATAGATGCTCACTCAACAAAATACACGGTGACACTGATAAGACAGAGGTTGCTGCGAAGTCACAGCGTGTAAAAGCTCCATGTTTTACAAACCACAGTTTGTGCTGGCAGCAGCAAGAGCCAGCACGCTCAAAACGAGGGGGGAAAGCACAAAATCAGAGGCTCTTGGCCAATTTGAGACACTCAGATTTCTTATTCACCTCTGGAATGTTTGAGACTATCTCAAAAGTGACGCCACAGCCGGGGATGGAACTTCGGGGGGACATTCTTCGCAGGAAACTCTGTGCAAAACCCTGTGGGGAGGAAACGTAAGGAAAAAGTGGATTAACAGATTCCAGCTGAAATAAACACGAGGAAAACATGGATTAACAGATTCCAGCTGAAATAAATAGAGTTCACAAAGAAAGCAGCCCAAACTCCAAAGTCTAACCAATGAATATGTAAGAGCCAAAGATTTTAGCTTGGAGAAAATCATCTGCTTGCCTGTATTGTGGCTACAGAGAAGGATTCACTTCCTTCCTTGCAAGGTGACTGTTTCACCAAGCATCAGCTGCTTTTAGAGGTGTCTTTTTTTTTCCTGACAGAGCCCTAGGTGACTTGTCTTGAATATTGACAAGTACAGACATTAAATTCTTGACCAAAGAGATCGTTATGAAGAATGATTTAAGGGGCATGGTCATTGTTTATGCTGACTTGGCGCCTTGCAGGGTTAAGAACTGGACTGTTGAATTAATGCAGAGATGAGTCATTCAAAGATGCTGCTGAGACAAACTCCCAGGAAAGGTTATTGACAGGGGTTTTCAGAAAAACAGCAAGGAAGCCAAAGATTCTGTGTCGAATGAAAGTAAAAACCGGCATTGACTAGATCTGTAGAAAACAGAATTGATGAAGACTTCACCCGATTGTGATTATTGGCACGTTCAATTTATCTGTTCAATACACTCTCCCATTCCCTACGACAAAAAAATTCACTGTTCTTCCCCTGCTGAGGAAAAGCTTCTGCCTGATGGAAGCACCAAGAACTGGGGTTCTACTCCCAGCACTGGGAGTTGCCTACAGGGTTTCTGGGTGTGACCTCACCTCTTCTCTTTGCTCTTGCTTCAGATTTTAACTACAGATGTGCAACCAGAATAACAATCCAGGCTTTCTGCTTTGTCATTATCACTGCCAGGGGAGGCTGGGTTCTCAGACAGTGCTGAACAAACTCCTTCCTCCCCCATCTTTCTCAGGATTTATATTATTTCCAGGGCATGATGCTGCAAATGGAATGACAACTTCACTGCCTTCCATTTATCAAACACCCTGCTCTCACCTACACATTGTTCTAAGAGCACCAACTGGAAAACATAAAGGACCAAGAGTGATTAACTCTGGTGAATTAACACAAGGGATCTCTCCTCCAACTATTCCTAGCTGATTTCTAAATACCTGGAGGTGTGAACAGAAATGGTTAGCAGCAAGGTGTGAACTCAGTACAGGACTAGGGAAACACAGAAGTTCCTTTACGCAGAATACGAGCTCCGAGCTCAGGAGAGATTAACTCTTCCCACTTTTCCCAGTGATAAAACACTTGGGAGTTAATAGAGAAATAACTAAATTTCTTATATTTAGATGCCACACAGAGCCTTAAAAAACAATCTGTATCATCACCCACAATACAAGGGACAGCAGGAAAACGACCAGGCAGCTCAAAGCCTCGCTGGGCGCCGCTGATCCGGCGCTTCCACCCAGGCTGAGATGGGGGAGAGAAAAGGGAATCCAAGTCCGGGGGAGTGGGAAGGGCTGCAGGAGCTGCACCTGTCTGCCGTAGACGTTGACACAGATGCGCTTGCGCAGCACCAGCTGCATCTCTGCGGGGTGGCTGAGCTGGACAGTGGCTCTGACAATCAGATAAACCCTCTCCTCCGCCGCCGTCCCCTTGCTGAGCTGGATGCAGTCGTGGACCGTGGAGTCCCACGAGGCTTCTGCTTTCACCTGCAAAAGGGGAAAAAAAAAAAATTAAATGTATCCTCTAATAAGCATAATTAGGTGTATAATTAACTGTAATTAATTAAGCATAATTAGCAAAAATACATAATACATAAATTTGGAGAGTCGGCTTCTCCGTTTCACTCCCTGTGAAGAAAAAATCCCCGCACTTTAGAAGAGGCCATTTAAAAATCAAGATCAGTTCGCCAAATGAAGACGTTGGGATTAAAAATGCCAACTTGCTCGAACTCTGGAACATTTCCTCTTGAAAAAAGAGCTTTGAATACCCAGGATCATTGCAAATAAATTATAAAATATGCAGAAGTGCAGGACCGTTTGGCCTAATTTATTAAGATAAACCAGAGAGCAACAGAGATTGCAGTGGAAATCTTCCATCACACCACAAAAATTCTCCTGTTTGTATCTGAGAAATAACTTTGCTGAAGCATTTCTAGCAATACAGCAAAAGCTGGAATTTTTCTTTTTGCATGTTAAAATCTAAGTATTACTGAAGATTTAAATGATTTATCTTCAAGCCATATGAAAACTGGCCTGGCAGCCAAATTTCCAGGCTTTAAAAACAAACCAGGACAAAAAAAAAAAAGCCCTAACAGAACTATCAGAAATAAAGAAGAAATAAGTTCCACAGAAAGGAGCAAAATTGTAAAGAATAAAATAAGTCAGAGATTCTAAACCTAATAGTAGAAATTATAAACAAATAATTGTAAAGTTGCGAATCTCTGAGTTATGAGGCAAAATGGAGGATAATGAGTGTAACAATGCAGAGGTAAAAATGTTAACAATTAAGATAGTTTGGTTTTTCAGCTGGGGCTTTTGTACTCTAATTTGCTCAGGGGTTTTGCTTTGTTAAACACAAACTGAATCCCAGGCTTTTGAAACGCCTGGATTTGGATGAAGGAAGATCCTTGAGTGTTACTATTCTCCAAATATTCCCAGTGAATATTCCTTGAAAACACAGTTGCTCACAGGAGAAACAAGTGCTGTGTCATTTCTATGACATATCTGATGTATTATTTTCACACGTGGATACATAAATATAACAATTAAAAGACTAAAATTCCCTGGTCTGCAGCTTCCCTTACCTCACTGTCGTGGTGCTTCACAATCTGCAGCTCAAAGAATTCCTCCTCCTCCTCTGCCACCAGAGTAGCATCCCAGCCTCCTGCCTCGGGGTCATCCAGGTTATCCTGGGAGCTGAAGTCATCAGCTGCAAACAGGAGGGGATGTGGAAGGTGAGGAAACACAAAGTAATCACCCCTTTTTAAAAAACATCCAGCAAGCCACGAATTCACATTTTCATCCCCAACTCCCCAGCTTGGCTACTTAGACTTCACCTACAAAACTAAACTTCCTGCACTGTTCCACTTCAAAAAAATTCCCATTTCTATACAGAAGGTGTGCACAAAGATTTGGGGTCACAGATTCAATGTGCCCAATAAAGAGCAGGAATCTCCCCCCATGGCAAACACCCCCTCCTTGCCCACGGGTGGGTTTGCGGCACTGAGCTCATCTGGCATTAAACGTGTGGTGTTGTTAAAATAAGCTGCTGGTTGAACAGGAGAAAACACAGAACTTTCAGATCACGATTAAACAAACCCTTAATCTGGGTTTTGAGAAGTTCAGCCTGTCCTGGCTGGAGTCCCTCCCCATGAATTATTAACCAGCTGCTCTCTGAAGCCATTGGATCCATGGATGTGCAGTCCCAGGTGCACAAACCACCAATGTCAGGAGACTGCAGCCCAGATCTCCTCACACCAGGCTGAGTGCCACCTCCCCTTCTCACCTGACACTTCCCATCCAAATGTTAGCTCTCTTTCAAACGTCCCATCAAGGATTTATTTAACTGATTGCTCCCTGGACTGCTCTGAGGCTGTCACCTCCCCGGTTCCAACTTCCCATCTTTGGTAGGAGCATGTGACCAATACACTGTTCAAACTGGATCTCGTGTTGGGATGCACTGAACCACGGGATTATTCAAACCTACGGTTCCTCTCACACTGTGGGGTTTGAAACACTAAGCAGTATGCTGCAGGAAAAATGGGCACTTCTCCAATGGATCCACCTGCCATTCCAGGCTTTTGTTAATTTTATGAGCTTGCTTCAGTTCTGCAACGTCATTGGCTGGACAAAGTTTGTTTTCAAAGTACTCTGGAATCTTAAGAACCACTTACCACTCAAGTCAAGGAATATCACAGGAATGTGGGTTTCCATACCAGCCACAGGAGTCCTAAAATACAAAGCATGGACAATGGTGGCATTTAAAGTACCAGAGATTTACCCAGTACACATCCCTGATGATCCAAACCCCTAGGACACTGCATTCAGTCTGCAATTTTCAGCCAGACCATAGATAACCTTGGCAAACCTCTTTATTTTAATTTACTGCTGCAGATTCCAAGAGACTCAAATAAATAAGCATTTCTTTTATACCAGCTCTCTTAGAATTAATATCTTCTTTGACCTCTGCTTTCTGAAGTGTTTTCTCCCTCTTAAATGCAAATAGCAAAATTAAGTTTATTTACTCTGACACACACGTTCATGAAATGCAAACCCCTCTACTTCAGTGATGGCAGGGAAAATGGGGAAGAGGGAATCAGAAAAGCCAGTCTCAAAGCTTTCAAACTAACACCGACGCTGCCACTCCACACTTTCTTACAAAACACATATTCAAGAGCCCAAACTGATGAATTTATAGCGAACAAGAGCAGGCTGGAGTTTTATGTAATATATAAAGTGCTTGAGTCATACTGAACATTTCCTCTGGTGCAAACCAGATTCTCCCTGGAGCAAGTTTCCTGCAGCCCCACTGTTTTCAAACCTAATGAAACACATTGATGCGAAAGTTGTTTTGTTTCCAACATGAACTGGCTATTTTTTATGTTTTAGAAGCTCTGACAAAATTCAGCTTAAAACTCCGTGACACTCAATTCCATCAATAAATACTGTTAGAGGTTTGCTCAGAGAAGATATCCAGGAAGTTCCCAGCAACTGAAGATGAGTTTGAGGTGAAACAACCCTGGATCCTTATCTGCAGTTGTTGCTCACAGCTGATCCAGCACAGCAGTCTCAGTCTAGTGCTCTCTACTATTTTTAATGTTCAGAAAATTACATGGAACATTTGCTGACTAAACAGAGTTTGTTCTCAAACCAGGAGTGCAACAAAGTGCTCCTGGAGATGCAGTTTTATGATGAGGGGGCAGCCTTTTAAGTGAATGAACTAGGTAGTTAACATATTAGCTAATTTTTTTAAATGGCGAGTGCAGTGGTAATAAATATTGATTCCTTTTTTCAGAAGGTTATAATTACACCCTGATCAATAACAGCATCATTTACCAAACAGCATTTCTGGATTTCAGAGACACAACCTGATAAAATAATTTAAGCAAGAGGCCTAATTTTAACAACTTTGCTCATGCAGGGTCCAGAGGCCAGACTGAGGAGAGAAAAAAAATGGCCACAATCCAAGGCCAGGAACGGGCTGTGCATCATTTTTACATCCCTCCTGTGGGAATGGATGTTCCTACCACTCTGCTGGAGCTCCAGGGATCCCACTGCCAGCAGAAGGAACCATCACAGCGTTCCTTTCTTCCGTGAGGGTCAGCCTCATCTCCAGCAGCTGAGCCTCCCGATCGGCGTCGTCTTCTGTTTTATCTGGAAGCAGGATGCCAGTCAGGACAGCAGGGCACTTCTCAGTGCCCCTGGCACGTGGCAGTGGTTTTGTGCCACCCGTGACAGAATAAACCCCGCTCGGCTCACAATCCAGCACACAAAGAAACACCCCAAAACAGCAAACGAGCTCATAAAGGCTTCTCCAACTTTAATTTCACCCCCAAAAAAGGAAATTACTGCTGACTTCAGAGATTCAACTCTCCACGAACATCTTTTCTAAATTTGACAATATATTAAGATAAGAAGTGTGTGCACATCTCTCAACCTCTAACAGCATTTTCCTTACCAGGCTTCCCCACGAGTTTCTGCAGCTGCTGATCGAGGTACTCCTGGCGCTTCGTTAAGGCACAGAGCCACTTCCGACGGAGCCTCTCCAAGTCCCTGTCCTGAAAAGGGGGAAAAAATCACATTAAATATCGCCCCAAGAAAGCCAAGATTTCCTAACTGCGCCTTGCACAATTCCTCAACCCTTCTGCTCATCCTCCACCCAAGCAGGAGATAAGGAAGACAGAGCAGACACATCCAAACCCTTCAACTTCCCACATCTTATTTGAGGTTTTTTTGCTCGCCACCTCTTCAGCTGTATTTCCGTACAACCCAGCTGAAAAAACCTTCATTTTATACAATTCTTTGCCCCCAAACTACTCCAAAACTCACTAACCATTGGAGCTGGAAATCCCAGTCCTCACCACTCCCCTCAGTGTTTAGCAGCCTCATGTCAGGAATCCATCCCTGCCCCACATCATCCCACTGTCCCCAGTTATGGCATTTGCAAACGTGCCCTTAAAATATTTTTTTTCAAGTGCTCATGTCCTTTAAAAAAACCCCCAAAATGCCACAGTATCCTTAAGAACATCCAGTTCCTCCTCTAACATGCTTTAATGTGACGTTTTCTGCATTTGTAAGAGGGAATTTAAAATTTTTACCTGATAACTGTCCATTTCATCCTCTTCTTCCTAGGTCAAAACACACAATCCATGCCATTAATATTATTTTTTTCTGATAGAAGGAAACACACTGAATGCAAAAGCTGTAACTAATTTAAGCAATATTAACAGTCTTATATTAAAATCCAAGTTTAGCCATGGCATGGTCACAGAATTAAAACACACTGACATCCCAAAGATTTGCTGCTGTCATCCCATCTAAACACCAAGCAGAACAATCCAATAATTATAATGGAAAAATTCACAGCAATGTAACTACTGGAAGCCTTAATAACTGAAAAAAAGCTGAAACCAGGACAGAAATAGGAGAAACAGCTTAAAACCTGCTGATCCTGGACAGCAAAGAAAAATGCTCTGTATTACCTCTAAGACTTAAGTGTGAATGCTACAGCAAGTGCTGAAAAATCAAAGTCTGGTATAGAATCCCAGAATCTCAGAAGTGTTAAGGCTGGAAAAGACTTTTAAGATCATTGAGTCCAACCATCAACCAGCACCACCACCATGGTCAGCACTGAACCTCACGTGCCACATCCACATGGTTTCTTGAACACTTCCAGGGATGGGAAATCCATCATTGCCCTGGGCAGCTGTGCCAGGGCTGGACAAACCTTTCCAGGCAGGAATTGTTCCCAATATTCAGCTTTAATCTCCCCTGGCACAGCTTGAGGCCTTTTCTGCTTGTCCTGTCCCTGTTCCCTGGGAGCAGAGCCCAACCCCCCCTGGCTGCCCCCTCCTGTCAGGGAATTCCAGAGAGGAAAAGATCCCCCTGGAGCCTCCTTTTCTCCAGGCTGAGCCCCTTTCCCAGCTCCCTCAGCCTCTCCTGGTGCTCCAGCCCCTTCCCCAGCTCCGTTCCCTTCCCTGGACACGCTGCAGCCCCTCAGTGTCTCTCTTGTCATGAGGGGCCCAGAACTGCCCCCAAAACTGAGGTGTGTACAAAGGACTGGAGGTAACTTTGCTGCAAAGGAGAAGAACTGTAAAAATCTACCGTAATTATTAGGGATTAGAACAGCAGCCACACCAGGAGTGACAATGCAGACCTTCAACCTTTTATTCCCATTATTTTCCGATGGCAGACACCACCTTTTAATTCTCGACCTTCATCCCAAGCAGAGCCACTTGCAACGAGCACAACTGCCCCTCCTCACAGGGAATGGAAAAGGAATGAGGGCTCCAGTCCTCAAGGAGTTATTACTTATCCAGTTAAGCAATAACGAGCCACCAGAGCCTACTTTTGTACCTCAATCATGAAAGCAAAAACTTAGCTAAGCTAAAATTAAAAAGCCATAGAGAAGAGGCATTTCCTCAGTTCAAGGTCTTTAGAAAATCATTCACAGCCCAGATATACCTGATTTACCTGAGATAAGAGAAATGATAATAAGGGGACTAAAAATCCAGGTGCTCACGTCCAAAGCCTATTGTAAGCAACAGGTCTCATAAAACCTGGTTTTCAATGGCCCTTTCCCATGGAGGTTATCAGTGCCAGGCACAACTCACTGGTCTCTCTCTCTCCAGTGGAGTTTAAGTCTTTCTTCTCGACATGATGCACTATTTTGGGGTTGCCAGCTCCCTGGGATAAGGCTGGAACTGGTCAGTGGATCAGGAATTCACTGGGGAAGAAACAGGGTGAGGCAGACAGGATGTTCCCCTGGACGTGGCCCTACAAAACAGGCTAAAAGGGGCACGTGTAGGGTGTGGGTCAAGGAAAAACTGCAAGAATCAATTGTTCTGTCCTAGGAGAGAAACTTGCTCCATTCAGGAGTTTCCTGGCTTTATAGGAAGGAAATGTGGGTATCAGGGGCTGCTGTGAGGGAAAAGCTGCAGGCAGAGTCAGCAGGAGGATAATGGGGAATAACAGGAATAATCTGCCCAGGATGCTGCTGGAAAGGCGGGGAAAATTCCCCTTTTTGTACCCCTGACACACGATGGGAAAGGACTGCTCAGGTTAGGAGACAACAAAAACCCCAAGTACCTCAGAGCTCAAAGGAAAAGCCATCCTGATTAAGCAAAAAAAGGGGAGCAGACATGGATTGAACCATACTCTGTCACTAGAGACATTCTGGGACATCTCCTACTTTTCCATTTAGCTGGCCTCATCTCAAGCAGGGCAGCAAATCAAACAAGTTCAGAGACTTGTTCTGCTGCACCAGATTTTGGCTTTGCCAGCTCCAGGGAGTGACTGAATTCTCATTTATCTGTTGGGGGGAAAAAAGTCAAAGTGCACCAGAAACTCACAGGAGCACTGCAAGAAGACAATCCCTAAAAAGAGGTGGCAGTTTAAGATGAGGTGCAGCGTGTATGAGACTGTCAAACAACTGCCCAACATCTACTGTGGGCCACAAGTGGTTCATGGAATTCTACCATTTGTAATTGGACACTATTTGAATATATGTTCCACTGGCTTATTTTAGTTTGAATTTTCAATTTGAATACTTTTAGTTAATTTTTATTTTGAATACTTACTTAAAGTTGCTTTCCACGTCTAATATTTGAAGTAAAATCTACAGGAAAAACTCCTAATGGATTTTAGGAACGTTTGCATTTTCTTTTCTTTTTTGAGTTCTTTTTTGAGTGTTTAGGCTGTGCTGCTTTCGAAGACAGGAAAAAAAACCCAACCAAAACCAGAAAAGACACAGAACACCTTACAACTGTTGCTTTTGCCATGGAAAATGATTCCCTTTATGCTTTCCAGCTCATGGAAATAGATGACAGCAAATATTCAGAGTTTTACCTGATAATTTTGTGACTTGACATGTTTTATTTGAACACAGCCAATGCCAACAGATAATATGGATTTCTCCATCAGTGGCAAGGTCCCAGATTCCTGCACAGATTTCACTTCAACCTGGATTCGTCGAGACTGCCCCTGTCCAAAAGAACAATTTGAACTGCTTGTTAAAAAAAAAAAAAAGAATACGAAATGCTGAAAGTTTAATTCCAGAGAGACCTCTACTGGCAGCCATTGGCAAGGAGTATTATATCTTTATTTTGGGAAGAACAAAGTGCTGCAATCCCAATGACCCAGTGTTCAACCCCTCCTGTTGCAAGGATTTATATTTACAGGATTTATGTATTTACAGAGAAAAATAAAAGTTCAGCATTCAGCAACTCCCCAGTTTATTTTTCTGGAGGGTTTTCAAACATACCCTTATAGGATTTTATTTTTAGTACTTCTGAAGGCAGAAAATAGGATCTTCCCCCCACCTACAAAAGAGGAGAGCAAATAGTCTAATTGGGTGAGCTACTGGAATTTCAGTGAACTTTTCCTGACTCTGCTCTCCCTGGCTGGAAATTCTGACCCACTGATGGTATCAGTGCAGCAAAGCAACTGCTCTTTAGTAAAAAAAAGGAAATTTTAAAAAAGTAATTTAAAATAAAAATCAAAGGAGTCGGTGAGGTCAGAGGAGCAGCCTGTGTCTAACTTTTACTGATTCCTCGTGTTCTTTGGGCAGTAGCTTATCAACAACTCATCATTTAAAAATGTGAGCTGTTCAGTTAAGCATTAACAATTTAAAGCAGGTAGAATTCAAAGGACAAGGGAGTGCTTGGCTGGAATTCCAGAATAAAGGGGAACTCTGGACCTCTTTAAAAATCATGAAGTTCAGAGGAGACTGATGTCCCTTCTGCCAGGTGCTGGCACAGGACAGGGCACAGGACAGAGCAAAAAGGTTACAGGGAGGGCTTTGATCACCTTCAGGCTGAGTTTTGCTCTGTCTCCCACTTCGCATCTGTTTTCCCCAACATTACACTCTGCACCTAAACTGGGCACTTCCTTGGACACCTCGGCCATCCGAAGCAAAGCTTCCCACGTGCTTTTTGCACAGCTGGAGCCCTGCCCGCGCCCCCTCACCTGTCTGAGCTGGAAGATGCCTCCTGTGCTGACGTCCTTGGCAGGGGTCACCTCAACCGGGCAGTACTCGCCGTTCTCGTTCAGCTCCAGGATCTGAACCCACAGCTCCACTTTGCGGGTCACCTCACTCCACCTGCAGAACAAGTCAAAGACTGGGTTGCTTCTTTTGTTTGGTTGGGGTTTTTTTCCCCCAAAGAAAAAGGAATTAAAACATCGAAACGCTGAGCTCAGAGTGCAGACTGAGGCAGCAACAACCACTGCAATAAATGCACCATTTGTGAGCACACAGGTACCAGCTGTGCAGTGCTTCTAAATCTTCCTGACAGCTGTTTTAGTCAAACATCAGGAATAAGCCTTTTCCTGATCCCAATATAAACCCCAATTCCACATTTAAGCTCTGGTCTCAACTCCTGCCACAGAAGCCCAGTGTTGCCAGGGCAATCAGACTGAGATGGAAGACAGAAGAATGAAATGTGACATTGTCTCACAAGCTCTCAAGATTCAGAGCACTTTCCTGACCTTCATCATGTCACTGCCTTCTCTCCAATTCTTCCCAGAGCTTAAAAGAAACAGCCATTTTTGTAGAACTTCAAAATTAAACAGGACAGAGATGCTCACTACTCAGCTATCAAACATAACTCACTGTTTTAGAGCATCCTTTTCCTCTTTACCAGATTTCCCTGACTTTTATTTTAAATTTCCCTATATGCAGCTTAACACTCAACATAAGCTTAACCTGCAAGTAAAAAGAGAAGTAACTGCCAATAAATTAAGATGCAGAGCTGCCTTCTAACTGAAAAGGCAAAATAACTCACATTTAAGAAAATGCTACTACAAGATTACTTTGGGGACAACAAACGGTGCCAGCAAACAAACAACACCCCCCTTCAGTCTGAACTACCACATTATTGCATATTTATCCAAATTGAGGCAATAAGCAATACAACTTTTCCACTGGAAGCATTACAAGGATGGCATTTCACGGCCAGGAATGAATTGGAGTCATCCAGTGGCCTTCAGTTCAAAATCTGACTTCTCACCCCAAACCTGCTTCAAAACTGGGCACCTCAGACAGCGATTTTTCCAAAATTCTAGACCTAAGGATGTATTTTCCACGTTTACCTGTCACGAAGGCTGCGTGTTTTGGCTTGAATTATTCCCAAATCCCACAGGGCTGGGTTTTTGCGGTCACCACTCTGCTTGTGCCCATAAACTTCAATGGCCAAAGCACCATCGTAAAGATGTTCCATGAAGTCTTCAGAAATACTCACAGAAACCTCCTGGAAGGGACAAATCAGTTGGTGACTACACGACTCAGGCTGTGAGATTTTACTGCCTTGACTTTTGGGGAAGCATTTAGTAAAATCCACCCCCCTCCCCG
The DNA here is from genome assembly GCA_013397755.1 of Cnemophilus loriae. Classification (NCBI taxonomy): domain Eukaryota; kingdom Metazoa; phylum Chordata; class Aves; order Passeriformes; family Corvidae; genus Cnemophilus; species Cnemophilus loriae. The sequence continues at coordinate 189,168 of VZTF01001870.1, read as the reverse complement.
GGTTCCCAAGACACAATCCAGGGGAAAAGAATTGTTGCCTCAGTTTGTAAAATCAGGAGGAAGGTCAAAGGTACGTGATTTTCTAAAGATTAAAGTCTATAAGGAGCTGAAAATTGACCACAGGCTGTTGCAAGCCCTGAGCCAATGGCTCAGAAAAAAAATCAAAGCATACGTTGTAATGTTCAGAATCAGAAAATCAGAAGTCATCAGAAGGCGTTACATCTATTTCACAAATGGTAAGAGGAATAAATTTCTCAGTGTGATGAGAAGTGATAGAACACGATGAGAACTGGGGTGATGTGGCTGGGATTTATCCAAGCTGACTGCAGATGTCCCTATCAGAGATGCCTCTGCTCAGCTGCTCCAAAGCCAGCGGGAAGCAAGAGTCTGTCCTAAATAGTCTGTTCTGACTTCTAACAACCCAACTTCAACATCTACAGCAGCCCCATGTCCCAGAATTGGGACATTCCTCTCCATTTCATCAGAGTTTAGAGTGATCAGCTCAGTTACTGACATCAAATATCCTCAGATAAATATCCCCCATCCACAGTGAATTTTACTGTGGATAAACTCGAATATAAGTTTCTCTGGTGAAGTGATGTTTTCCTTTATTAACCCCCCTTCACCTTCAGTGATTTTTGTACAAATGAACAGCATAGAAAAATCAAACTTAAACGGACTCCGAAGACATTTAAGTTCTTATTAAGAAAAATATTAGTGTATCAGCATCATGAAATTAAAAATTGTATTAGGGCATCATGAAATACAATGTGAGAAAAAAGGCAGATAAAACTGCTACACAAACCTAAACCTAGTATTTTTTGCCTGCCTTACAGTTTAATTAATAAAACAGAAGAATAAATTACATTGCAGTGGTCAAAGACAACCATGCACCGTGGCTCCTTGCTGATGGAAGACTGGGAAGGATCCATCTCAGGTGCAACAATAACTGGCTCCACTTGATCCCAGAATGTGTATTTGCAGAACACAAAGTTGGACAGGTGCTGGGGCAAACCTGTAGCTTGAAGTATTTTAACCTGGAAAAGAGGTGAGAAAGAAATGAGCAGCACTTATTCATCAGGCATGGAATTCAAAACATCTCCTGGTAGAACAATGTTCCATTGCAAAGGGTAACAAAAAAAAAAAAAAGTAAGAGCAGCAAACCAAAAATTATTTAGAAAACAAAATTATTGCACCGATATTCACTGGAGACAATATTTGGAGTGCAGCAGCTGAGCACTGTCACTAGATGTCACCAGGCTCATATTTCCTGGAAGGAACATTTTGCTCATTTTTAATGGTGAAATGCACCAAACCCATTGCAATTGAAGAGGAATACAATGAAAATCTCATACTTCCAGTGGCTCCTTTATTCCCCAAAAATCCTTGGTTTAAGATACTACTTGTCCTTACTCTGCGATGCTGGGAATAACCCAAAATCAACCCAAAGAATGCAAAAATAGCCTGTCCCCTCATCAAATCAAGGCCAAATAGAAACAAAATGTTGTGAATTCTCATTCTGATCTAAACAAAGCCATCATATTCACCATATATTTAATAAACTTCTATTCTCCTTTTGTCAAATTAAGACCAAATGATTTGGACTTCTGCAGTAAGATCCTCAAGATTAGGCAGGAATATTTTTTGCTAAAATCCCCATCCTGCCTGTAAGCACTGGAGCTCTATGGGACACAATAAAAAGTGGGTGGAAAAAAAGCACAATTTCTCCCAAATTGTTCATATTGTCCAGGAGTCAGCAAGGCTGGGGACCACTCCCTCTAATGTTTTTTGCCTCTCTCTTTTCTTACCTGTAGCTTGGAGTTTTACTACAACACAGAACTGCTGGTAAACACTTCCTACCAATTTTCTTTTTATTACTAACAGTAATAAACACACTGTACATATTTTACACAATAGTTAATGTTTAGAGAAAGAAATATCAAGAGAAAAAGAAATATTGAGAAAAAAAGAAATCTTAAGAGAAAAAGAAATATTAAGAGAAAAAGAAATATTAAGAGATGATGATTCCTAGAATGATGGGAGTTTATCGGATTCTGTGACTCTTTTTGAATTAGATATTGCAGTGCCAATCCCAATACAAAGATCTTCCCTGGCTTCCAAGAGTCCAATAAACTTCCTGGGGTGAGCCTTTGGCGTATAAATGCAATTAATGAAAGGAACAAACCCCAACTAATTATCTCGTGTTATTTCAGCCATTTCAGAAACAAAATGAGGTTACAAAGAGACATCCAACACCCAGAAGCCAAGGATTTCTTTCTGACTCAGGATGGGAAGAGAACAGGTTGCTCAGAGGTTGGGATACATCTGGAACTCACCCTGCAGATGAGTTTTCTCTCTGGGATGTCATTTTCATTTGAACAGTCAGGACTGTCCTCACCTCCCACCAGCCTGTCATCGATCTCCCCGCTCACTCGAACAACTTCGACGTGGAGACGACCTGAAACCTGGCAGGACAGGAGTCAGAATCATTTGTGTGCCAGAAAACAGTGACAGCTTCATCCCCTCCCAGTCTGTAAGCAGCCAACACTTTATTCCTTTTTGTACTGCTCTTGCACTCTGCATTTGTTGCACCACATGAAGAACGCTTCGGAGCAAGAATCAAAGAGCCTTTGCTGCAAAAACCATACAGAAATCAGTCACCGGGGTGGCTTGGGGAACAACCTCACCCTCAAACCAGTCTCTGGAGAGTCTGCAAAGTGCACACTTGATGCAGAGCATGGAGAATGTTGCCTGGTGTGCTCTGCTGCCTTTGAAGTTGTTCTTACACAATATATTTAAGAACCTATTTTCTTGATGGCAGGCAGTGAAACCAGTGGAGATATAGCTCATCCTGAGTACTTATTTCGAGCTATTTCCCTCAGAAAGGTGCTCAGGAAGCTTTCTGCTTTCACAATAGCCGCGCTGGGATTCAGAGCTGCCTGGTAACTCCAGTGAAGTGTTACGGGACTTGAACAATTCCACACTGTTAGCAAAGAACTTGTGCACGTGAAACTGGAAATTATCTACTCTATCCTGGCAGTAAGATCCACAGGCTGTAATTAAACAGTTGAGTAAGGATAGATTGTAAAGAATGACAAACCTCTCCCTTCTGATTGATGATTGGAACCGCATATTGAAGCTTCACATCATAGAACAGGCACTCAAGGAAAACATTGGCTACTCCAATAAGGCTGTGGTTCTCCTGCTCGTCGTAGAAGGGATCAGCTCTCCTGAAATAACCTCTCATCATCTGCAACCAAATCCAGAGCCATGTCAGGAAACCAAACCTTCCTCGAAAAACTTTTCAAAGTGTTGCACGACCAGCCCAGGGAAAGAAACAAGGACTCAAGCAAGAGGCCAGATTAGATCACAAGAAGAACGGAAATGAATTTTACTTTGGATAAGGCCTGTGCTGAGCAAGTCCTCCTTAACTCTGCCAGATTCCTGAACATCAGCTGCTGTTGTGTTACCTGTTGTGTGCTCCATTCCCTCACCAAACTATGCATGCCAGCAGGGATCAGAGTGACAAGATAAGGGTTAATGAAATGCTGAGGACCAATTCAGCACCAGGAAAAGCAAAACCTCAGGGAAACTCCTCTCTTTGCATCTTCCCTCCCCACCTCCACCCAACAATCCTCCCGAAAATGTGAGGAATGTGATTACTGGAGTGCTTTTTACTTACTGGATTGTCTTCCTCACAGTCTTTCCACTCCTGGTAAAGGTCCCTCATATCCACCAGTCGATTCTCCAGTTTTTCCAGTGACCAGATCTGTTTGCCCTTCCCTTTCCTCCTCACCTGGATAGCAGGCTCGCTGAGAATTGCACCTCTCTGTGAAACAATTAAAGGGATTCCAAGAAGGAATTCGTGTCACACCAGTGAAAAAGGAGTTTAAAACTATCACAAACTTGAGGATACCTTTGGGAAAAGTCTGTTCTTTCTTTTATTCTGGCTTGAGCAGCCAAATCCAAGCGTGACAGGCTCTGAGTTCTGCTGTCACAGTGCATTGGTGTTCATTTTAACTGGGAAGTCTAATCACAGCTACAGGCACTGGTTTCTGTGGATTTTCACCTTGCATAAGTGTTAGAAATGGGAACATTTAAGCACGTCACAAACATCCTCGAGTTACAGCAGGCCTGGAGTTCCCACTGCCTGCAACTTTCAACTAGTGCAGACACAACTCCCTTTATCATCCTGTTTCTGGATGTGTCTTCCCCAGAAGTCTGTGAGAAAAACTTCTAAAACAACTGATAAAAATTGTAATCCTGGCATAAAATCCATCTACTGTACAGGACAGTCTGAGTATCACCAAAATACTGATTTGGCTTCAAGAAGTAACACCAACTTAGGCAGCCAGCCTGAGACGTGCAAGTCTGGGTTCAGCTCTCTCCTTCCAAAATTTCTAAGATGCCTGGGAACAAATAATCCAAATCTTCTCTGCTTCAGTTCCTCCCTTCACAGTGGGGATGGCAGAATTTTTGCAGCTCACTGGGATGATGCAAAGTCAAATGCCCACAAAGGGATGGTAAACACTTGAAACAGATGTTACCCAACCTGCAGAGACTTTGTCACTCTGCAACAGCAGCAAGTGTGAACTTCAAGACCAGGGCAAAGGTCTTGCACCAGAACATTTATCTTTTATGGCACATCATAGGATTTTCATGGGATAAAATAAGATAAGGATGCAGCAGAGAGATATTTAATGCACATTAGTGGAAAACTATCTCAACTATTACAGTCAGAATAAAAGAAATCTGAACACTGAGGGATGAACTTACTAAACAACCATTTAATTCAGTCAGGGTGACTGTACCTTGCTGTTGGCATTAAGGCTTGAAGCTGGGATCTGGAGGGTCACTTTGTACTCTGTCCTCTTGTCCAGTTCCTCCCCGATAAAACTGGCTTCTCTCACGTACAAATTGGCTTTAACAATCTGCTCCCGCAGCTTCCTCAGGCTGTGGGTCAGCATTTCTTCTCTGAAAGAAGGGGATTGGGAAGGGGAGACAGGAAAAATCATGAGGTTCATGTTGTGAAAGCAAAACAAAGGGATGAGGAGGCAACTGAGAGTTGTGGATGAGGATTAAAGAGGGAAGGGACAGGCGACATTATAGTGGGGACTGCTACAAATACAGGACAGATGAGCCCCTCCAGAGACAGCCGGGAGCAACCTCATGTTCACGAGCCCTGGGGGAATGTGAATGGGGGAATTCATGGGGGAATTCAACACCTTCACCCGAACTTGTGCAAAGGTTTGGACACTGCCCTACACAATATCCTTGGGTCCAGCTCTGGGGCTCCCAGCATAAGGAGGACACGGATAGAGAGAGGAGGCCACAGAGATGCTCCAAGGGATGCAGCCCCNGGCTTGGAGCAGCCTGGGATGGTGGAAAGTGACCCTGCCCATGGCAGGGGGTGGGACTGGATGGGCTTTCAGGTCCCTTCGCACCAAAATAATTTTATCATTTTTAACACAAAAATCAAGCGAATGAAATTACATTTCAACTGGGGAAAAAAACCAAACCTATCTGTATGAATTTAGCAGTATGAAAATTAGGATGCTGCTGGCTTTGGAGACTTCTCCACGCATCTGCTGAATAGGCAGCTACTGTGTGCCTCATCCCAGAGCTTTCCCACCACAGATGTGGATGTTCCACGCTACAGAGAAATGTTTATTCAGACATCACGCACTTGCCTTCCTGGCAAGTGTGAGAGAGAGTGGCAACGGTGCAGCCCAGGAATCTGGTGCCACAAAACATCCCAGGCACACATTCATTTATTTAGGGTTTCATCTTCCTCCTGCAGCTGCTCTTTTTGACAGCAATTGTGGAAAAGATCATTTAGGGGTTGAAGTAAATAACCTCAGTGCCATCCCCCAGGAAGAGGCAGAGTGGACAGAGACCCCTTGTGTGGTTATTAAATGGTTTTTACAATGATTTGGATTAAAGTTCTTTGTATCATCCTCTTAGTCCCTTTTTTTTATTCGCACTCTTCCAGTTGCAAGGACCTGCCCAGGTCAGACAGCTGGATCTGAGTCAAGAGGAAAAACAACCTCCAGCAGCTGAGTCAGGCATGACCCATGAAAGACCAAATTCATACAGGAGCCTCAAAATTTCATCCAATCACCTCATCTTTAGTCAAATTTGCTGCTGAGCAGGATAGAGCTTCTCCTTAATAACAAAGGAGGAACTCATTATTTCCCATACTTTCTACCAATTTAGGTCTGGTTATTCTGGAGGTGTTCAAGCCCAGGCTGGATGGGGCTTGGAGCAACCTGGGATAGTGGAAAGTGTCCTGCAAAAGGCAGGAGGTGGAACTGGATGGTCTTTGAGGTCCCTTCCAACCCAACCTGTTCAATCATTCTGTGACTCTTAGACAAACATTTTGACCATGTCCTCCACAAGCCCCGCCACGAATCCTCACAGAAATTCATTGCAATTGCAACGCCCCTAAAATCTTGGGAAATTCACTGCAGAACTCTGACTGAACCCCCCTGAAGGTCACAGTGGGTTACCCACCTCTCCTCTGCCCACTGCCTGAGGCGCTGCTGGGCACTGGGGGAGTGGAAGGAGAACCTGTCCATGCTGCGGAAATGCTGCTTCTCGGGCGAGAGCCGCCGCCGCAGCTGCTCCAGCTCGTGCTCGTACATCAGCCTCTGCCTCTCCAGAGCTGATCTCTTCTCCTCCTCGTGCTGCTGCTCCAGGCTTTGCAGGATTGACTGCATTGGGTCTAGGCAGAATTTGAAAATGAAGTACTACAGTGAAATCCATGCCAAGGAGCGTCCTGGGTGTGTGGTGTGAGCACGGTTACCAGGTAAAAAGGGAAAGGCTCGATTTTTGTTGCAAGGTGTATTTAAAAAGTGCTGCTGAATTCTGGAGCAAAACAAACATTCATAGGGCAGATGATTTAAGAGAATTAAGCAAATGGAAAGCCCAAGCTGGGGAAAAAAACCCACAACCGGTCCTCCCGTTTCCCAAAATAATGTCATTCTGGGACAGCTACATAAGACCACAAAAACTCAAAAACACGGTTTCAGAGACAGAAATCACTGCAGTTAATGCCTGGGTGAGACATAACACAAGAAAAACAAACAGCCAAGTGAAAACACTTTGATTTGAGACTGCAGTTCCACCAGCATTCCCCTTTTGGCTTTTCCCTCAGCAGGAACTGCCAAACCAAACAGTCTGCCACAGTTATTTTTCCCTCCTCAAGCACAAAAATGGCCGTGATGAGTCACTCACAAGAAAAATTCTCCAAAAGGAAGTTATAAGAGAAAAAGTCTGTGGTTATCCTCATGTTCTGTACACATTCCCAGTAATTTTTGTGGCTCCTTACCATTACTCCCAAGAGCCTTCATGGTGACTTCCATCTGGGCGTATTCGTAGCTGAAGTTAATCTCACTGGACACTTCACTGGAATTGTCCCCATCTGTATCCAGCTGCTCCACGCTGTTACTGCACTTCATGGAGTTCTCCCGCTCCTCGTCCTCGTGATCTGCCTTCTTCTTCTTCTTTGGCAAATTCAGCCTTTAAACGAGAGGAAAATTTTTAGAAGACTATTAATTGCTCAGCTCTGAAACACAGGGTTGCTTTCAAATATTGTTAAAATTCAGTAGAGCCTCCAAATCAGAAGATTTTTTTTCCCTTTCAAATTTTATTGATCTCCTGTGGGTGTAATTTGCCTCAGGGCAAAAAAACAGGAGCAGAAGGTAAACTAACTAAACCATTCTACATTCTCATAATTAAGTACCTGATACTACCAATAATACACTTTAGATAATCATGACATATTTCAGTCATTCCACATCCAAATAATTGAGGGGCAATAATGAAATGATATCTCACTTTTTTCTGTGGGTTCTCCTTTCAAGCGCAAAAGAAAGCAATGAAATTTTCGATTATCATTCAAATCCACTGATCCTTGAGGTATTTCAGAGGGTTTCAAAGTACATTCTTGCACAGAAAACATCTACCAGTGACCCTGTCTGATACGGGAAGGTCACAGATATGGCTGGGACTACCAGGGAGAGAGAGCACAGTGACCTTGCACTAACATTTAGCATTAAAAACCAGTCCAACACCAGCATTGCTTTTATAATCCCCATCTTTCCTCGTACTTTAAGCCAAAACCAAGTGGGTGCCAATTTACAATTCCTTTAATAACTTTTGTTACCTGAAGAAGTGGTTGTTTCCCCACAGGATTCTGTCTCCATGGTGGAGCTGGATGGGACACACGACAGCAGAGCCGTTTACGAATGTCCTGTGAAAACGCAAAAATCTAAAGTAAATATATTTATATAAAGCTTAATTTTTTCCCTTCCCAGTATTACTTTCATTACTGCAACAAGTAAAGGTAGGAGAAGAGATTTATGGATCGCAAACAGGCAAAATATTCCCAGAAAATTCACTGATCTGCCCAGTGCTGTTTCACACACACCTCAAATTCAGCTTCTTTTGACCTCCTAAGCTCATGAAGTTCAGTACATTTAGATAGATATTACTACAGCTGTGGCTGGGGAGTAAAATTAGAGCTTAAAAATGAGGAGCCTGAAAAGAACTGTCACCAGAAAAAGCCTACTTTCACACCACTCTGAAATACAGACACAGAATAGAAATATGTGAATAAGGCAATAGACACCTCTGCTACATAAACAGCTTAAAGACACTAATTAAAATAATCAGAAATGACTTTTATTTCAGAGTCAGATTAAGTTTGAAAATAGGATTGTGGGATAACTCAAATTTGAAGTGAATCTCAGGTTGTCACCCAGTCCAATCTGCTCGAAGCAGGATAAGCCACAAATCAGGGTAAATGTGAAAAGTTTGAATTTTGTGTATTAACAATAAATTATTGGAGATGCTGACTCTGCATGTCATTTTGTGATCAATCTGAATATGCCAGCTGCTTCTCAAGTAGTGCTACTTAATTGAATAAAGCAACAAATGCTTCAGCAGCTCTTTGCATATCAACAGATTTCCTAGAAAATTAATTCAAATTTTGATAGGAGTTACATCTACACAGCTGCAAATCACTGAGTATCTACTTGCTGAATGCACATGCAATTTACTCATCTTCTCTTTGAAAATTTGGGCTACAAACACCCTCTCTGAGAGAAATCTCACTGGAATGAAACACAAGTTGACAGAGGGGCAGGTGACAATTAAAATGTGAAAGCAGCGTACAAGAAGCAGGATTTTTCTTACTTCAAAACAGATACAGAAGTTTATTTTCCAAGTATCTTTGTGCACCACTAATCATAAAATACTGGATAAAATGACAACTATTAAACAGCTGGGGCTGCATTTTACTCTTTTCACCTGGTATTTTTTTGAGGGGTCAGCATAACCTGGCCTTCTGGGGTGATGTCTATGATGCAGTGCTCAGGAAGAATTCCCATTCCACACAGCTGGATGTCTTGAGAGTTGTCTGAGCCTATTAACGTGTGCTCCTGGGGAAAAATTAATTCAGATGTTAACAAAGGATTGCAGAGGTTCACTGGGTCTAATTCACCCATTCTCCTTCTGGATGTGTTGTGTCATCTGGTCCCAAAATTTCACAGCTGTTCAATACTTCCCTTAGAGGGAAAAAGAAGCAAATCAAAGCTTTGTCTTACAATAACAAGCAGGGAACACTCAGGAAAGTTTAGAGGCAACGGTTAAAACATGAAAATGAAGAGATTTTTATGATTTAATGGAGGAATTCAGTGCCTTGGGATGTTGCAGAAGCCAAAGGAATAAAGGATTTCAAGGAAGAATTAAGGGAGGTTCACGGTGGCAGATCCATGGCGATTATGGAGGTTCCACCCAGATCGGCAACAGCTCAGGAAATTCCTGGATACTCAAGGATTTGGCAAATGAAGGATCACCCCACATATAAAATTGCTGAGGTTGGAAAAACCACTTTAAGACCATCCAACCATCCCCCAGCACCGCCGAGGCCACCACCGCCCCGTGTCCCCCAAGTGCCACATCCACACAGCTTTTAAATCCCTCCAGGGATGAGGACTCCACCACTGCCGGGGCTGGATCCCCCTTTTGGGACAGAAATCTCTTTTTGAGGCATCTCCAAGCAATTTCTGAGGAACAGATACAATAGTTTAGACAGGTCAGTTCAGGTTGTTCTCCAGTATTCGAAGGACCTGGTGCACACACAGCTCGGAGAGAACGTGGGCAAATATTCTGAGAAACAAGAGAGTTAAACCTCAGGATTTTAGGAAAAACAGCTTCAAGTAATTTTATCAAAATCATTTCAAAGCATGGGGATTTTTACACCAAAATTCCTCAGCAGCAAGACAAATCCGAGTTATTAAAAAAGTGACGAAGACTAATTGATGGAGACAAAATCTACCCCAAGGAGTTTTCCCTAGAAAAGGAAAACAGCACAGAACCACCTGAGACTTTCCCTGAGGGCACTGGCGGGCCAAGGCTTTGCCCTGCTCTTGTCCTTGTTCCCAGTGACCATGGCAGAAATGAGATCTGTCCCAGTATCTGCCAGTGATTTAGCAGCTGAGTCACGCTCTGGACTTTTATGTGCAAGTTGTCTGGGAAAGAGTCAACCTCTCCCAAAACCTCAGCTCTTTTCTTCTTTTTAATGTGCTTTTTTTTTAGCAGATACAACATGGAAAAAGTGCTTTCCCTTGTTTTTACTGAGATATCGCAGAGCCACGATGGCTGATATAAAAGAGGATCATGTATTTTCTAAGACTGACTAAACCAAACCCATCTTTCAGCCTAATTGCTGATTTTGTGGCTGTTCTGAGAGTTACTACCCCACTTCAAAGGGAAGAGGATGATTTAATGTGAAGCTCAAACCGCCGACGTTTGCTGCGAAGTTTTTAGAACTTGCACTCCAAAATGTGACGTTAAAATGGTTGTACCTCGTTTCTCCTCCTGAGTCCTCCATCTCCAATTTGTAAAAATCAGAATAAACTGCCCAAATATTTCAGCACAGGGTCCAAAAGTCACATCATGTGTTTGATGGTTAATACCAGAAACAGGGACTGCACATCAGAAGTGCTGAGGCAGAACAGAACTTGTTTTTCACTCCTGGCACCTTGCACGAAGAGGATTAAAAATGCATTTCATAAACTGAAGACAGCCAGAATTTGGACTACACATGGAGAAGCTGACTACTGCTATGCCCATCCTTCATATAAAACAATTTCATGGGTAAAAGCTTGTGAAAGTTGGCATAAAAAAACCCCAACCAACAAATAAACCCTCATCCCAAAACAGGAGACAGTTTCTCAAAAAGAACATGCCTAAATTTCTTTTAAAAAAAACCCAACCAAAACCAAAACATCAAATCCCCAAACTTTCCCTCTGCTATGAAGAATTATGTATGAAATAAAAAGATTGTACTCATAAAAATTTTAGTATTTTTAGATACATATAAAACTCTCCAAGTACACCTCTGTCAACCGGACACTTCTGGCATTAAAAAAATTGTATATACAAAGATATATTTTTACCTTTAAATAGTACACCAGGAGTTCATTGAGAGCTGGATCTGCATTCAAATTAACCAGGAAGCACTTATTATCCCCAACTTTTATTCCAGAGGACTGCAGGGATATGCCAAGGCTTTCCAGCTGTTTCTGACGCTCCTGGAAGAGAGCAGCCATCAAAATTTAGCTGATTGATGCACAACCCTTCGGGAATCCATTCCCATCTGCCGGAGCCACCAGGCAAAAATGACGGATTGATACTCCTAGAACAGGGAACTCTTCCTCCTGCAACAGGGGAGGCACAGAAGCCTCAGTTCTACCGAGGTTTGATCAGGGATATCTGTGATTCCTCCCGTCCTCGCCCCTCTGGTCTCGGAGGGCTCCGTGCTTTGGTCCCCCACATTCCCATATTCCCAGTGGGAAATGAAAGCAGCCGGGAGCAGCCTCCTGCAGCACTGCAGAGCTTCTCCATGACCTCACTGGAACAGCAAAACGCTACCACAAAGCCATCTCTAGAGCCCTTTATTCTCCCTTTCGAGCTAAAAAGCAACAAGTTAAGTTAAATCCCTGCCAAGCCAAGCTCCATGTCTGTCCTTTGTTCCAGAGCAATCAAAATGACAAAAAACTGGCAACCTGCTATTTAAGTAATGCAAAGAACACTTCCTGCTGAACAAGAATAGCAGCGTTTTGGATGGTGTTTTGTTCTTCTCAAAAGACTTCATAGAAATGCCCAACAAAGCATTACTGTGCAAAAATGTACATCTCTCAAAGGGAAGCGTTTGGGTGAGTCCAGAGCAGTGAAAGAGGAACATTAAACATTTCTGACTTAGGAACAGAAAGGGATTCTTCTACAGGAAAACCTCACTAGGATAGAAAAGTTGAGGATTGTTCCCAGGATCAGAGAGAAACTGAAGTGAGACTCGCTGTCCACAACAGCAAAAAAAAAAAAAAAATTGGAAATAAATATGGGAGGGTTCTCACAGGATTACTGGGGGGAGCAGAAACAGGAGAAGGTGAAACTAATAAGTAAAAAAACAAACAAGAGACCTCTTTTCTTTCCTGTGCTGCTGACAGTTTTAAAAATATCAATTTAGATAATGTAGGAATAATTCTGGAATGTTTATCTTTACCTGTCAGTGGGCTTTATATTGAAAAACTGAGTATGTCACAATATTCAGTACCATTCTCTGCTCAGCGCTGGAGTTGTACCAGGTTTAATCAAGATTAAAATTGCAAAGAAATGGCACAACTTGCTCTTGATTTTCTGTTCCCTGTCTCCCCACACGCTTACAAGCCCAACATGATGTCCTTGTAAGGAAAAGTCATGTGTGTGTGAGAGAGAGAGAGAGAGAAAACAAAGAATAGAGGAGAAACTGCAGCGTGATGTCAGATCTCTCTTCCGATCACCAGTGCCAGGCTCTGAAGTTCACAAAAATCCTTATTATCTACAGAGATAAAGAACACGTTGCCCTAAGGAGAACCGGGCCCACAATGTGGATCTCATAGGATTAACTGAGAGAAAATGAGCCACTTCCTGTTAATTTTTTCTCAGGACCCAATGTTAATTAACTTAAACATTGAAAAAAAAAATTGGAAGTATGTGAAATGCTCACTGAAAACGTGAAAAATTGCCTGTTCATGTGGCTGGTGTTTAAGGCTTTGAACTCCTATTGATGCCTCTTCGATGGCCCTCGCTCTTTATGAGGAATCATCCTTTCCTCAAGGATTTACAAATATCTCTTCATCCCACCTGTCTACCCTGACACAATTTGACAGACAGATGAAAAAGCAGCAAAGACAACGTGGGGAGAACAGACCACAGCCCCCTTTCCCTAAATTCCTGCCCCACTTGGGGGTAGGAGGTAAAAAAACCAGCAGTGAAGATGAGCCTGGGAAGACAGAAGTGGGGGGAAGTGTTTTAAGATTTAGTTTTTATTTCTCATTACCCTACTCTGATCTGATCGAGAACAAATTAAACTCATTTTCCCAAGGCAAACCAGTTTTGCCCGTGACAGTAATTGGTGACTGATCTCCCCCTGTCCTTATCTCAACCCAGGAACCTTCTGTTACATCTTCTCTCCCCTGTCCAGGTGAGGAGGTGAGTGGCTTCTGCTGACTTCCAAGCAGTCCTGGAACAGCCTGTGCTGCACAAACACTTCTGCTTATCCCTCCTCTGGAAAAAAAAAATCTCTTTTTCAAGGCTCATGAAACTCCCAGCTCCGAAATATCCTACCAGGCTGGGAATTTAGAGACAGAGAGGAAGGGAGCTAAAGCAGCAACACGTAAACATCAAAGCACATTTAGTCTGGAGAGCTGAGCCCACTACTCATTTTTCAACCTCCTCACACACTCATTGCCTAGAAATGATTGTGTAGGATAAGAGCAGACTTTTTTTACTATTATTACTTTTTATTTTATATTTTTTTCACCCTTATACACAGGGAGGAATTGCACTGAAAGGCAGGAAACCCTCGTAGTCACAGGCAGCACTCCTTACAATGGATCTTTAAAACCAAAGTCAACACAGTCTATTCTGATTGTGGCATCTACAAGAGGGCTTTGTACCACAGGCTCCGTTCTCCCCTTATTTATTACACTCTATTCATCACCTCCCAACAGTCCTCCCCCTCCAAAGCTCCCCTCTGCAAATAGATACATCAGCACTTGTGTGGGAAGAACCAGGAGTGCCATGCAATAACCCTGGTGACCTGCATCACTTTTCCAAGGTAATCATCTCCAGTGATGGTCTGAGGCCCTAAATATCAGTTTAGGAGCTATTAAAACACACAGAGATCCTCAAAAGCTCTATTTTTTATCATTCTGAATGTCCTTTGCCTGGTACATTGAGGCACTCAGTCCATAACCTTGCACTGAATGCTCTCAATGCTCCCTCATCACAATTTTACTGCCTGAAGAATATAAAAATCCCTGTAATCCTCTCATCCATGGATTATTATTCTTTTTTAAATAACTTCTCCATTTGCATACAGTGACAATTTATTATTGTCACTGGAGTGGTAATCTGGGAGGCACCCATCTATCACAGGAATTAAGTGAAGCTTTTCAAAAGGGCAGCAAGCTTGACCTACTTACCCATAAATGTGGGGAGAGACTCAGACAACCTCTACGAACTGACAGACAAAGAAAACAAACCTATTTTTCATTAAAAATGGGGGCAGGGAAGGAGGAAAGAAAGAAGCAAACCTGAGCTATCTCCTCAGTTTTTCGTAATTTTTCTTCCCAGGTCACGGTCATCTCCTGAATCAACTTTTCTGATTCCTCCAATCGTTCTTTTAATTCCGGTGATTTCATAGCCTGCAGGAATAAAAGCAAATGAAACAAGGAAAGCTTGTTGTGCTTTGTGCTTTTTCCCTCTGCAGCCACACAGATGGGGGAATAAAGGCAGCATGACTCATTTTGCAAGGCACACTTAGCAGTAAGTAAAGGCGTCTTTAAAGCACACACTGCACGTAAAGGCAGAATCCACCAAAAAGTTCTTTTAATTAGTTTCAAGTACAGATGTTAATGTGGAGTTTATGTTCTTGAGCAAAAACCAATTACACGATACTGGTAGATTTGCACAAAGATACTCACACACAAACTAATCTTATTTCTACATCCCAAGTGACTCATATCAGAACCAGTTTTGTTTTTAAAGATCCTGCTGCTCTGGCTATGAACCCTCAGCTGTCAAACCCTCCAAACGACACCTCACATCTCAGTAAACTGCCATGCCACCACAATATTTTTATTGTTCATTTTTAAATGGCCTGATGTGTGCAATATTTTTTCTGCAGGAAAAATGCAGCTCTTCTGGTTATGCACCTCTGCATTTCTACATGCAGTTTACAGAGTGAATATCAAAGAGTCTATGATGTGCTTCTGGACAATGAAATATCATTTTCTTGCTAATTTTCCACAGCTCTAACTTTATCTGGTGAAATATTCAAAGGCTCATGTTCCAAACAAGGACTAACTTAAGAATAAGAAGATACCCCCACGGTCACCCATCAGACACCCCAAAAACTGAAAGGGTATCAGCATCCCCCCATCCCTGGAAGTGTCCAAGGCCAGGCTGGATGGGGCTTGGAGCACCCTGGGATATTGGAAGGTGTCCCATGGCAGGGGGTTGGTCTAGAAGAGCTTTAAAAGGTCCTTTCCAACTCAAATTGTTCTATGATTTTTATACTACATATATTTACTTGCATCTCCATACTAGCATTTCCTCCTCTACTAACCTTGATCAAAAAGCCTGAGGACTTCCTCATGTCATTATTTCATTACTGCTAAGGAGGAAAATGGGTTTGGCTGGTTGGCATTTCTGCAACGCCAATTAAACAACGGGAGCATCGTTCTCCAGCATCAGACATTCCCTTACCACAAACCCAAAACTCCTCACAGGAATCCAGATCAAAGAGTGGCCTCATTACACTGCAGTTCCTTCAAGAAAAGGAGCAAGTGCCAAGGTTGGAAAATCCTGTTTTGAGACAGGCGTTTCCTCTGCCTCAAGACACAACAGTCTAGGAACTGTCAGGTGATGTGGCCTGTGTGGGTTTTTTCTGCTTTAAAGACCTAAATACAGGGTAAAAGGGAGGACTTGGGACAAGGGTCTGCAGGGACAAGGGGGAACGGCTTCCCACTGCCACAGGGCAGGGTTGGATGGGATAGTGGGAAGGCATTGTTCCCTGGGAGGGTGGGGAGTCCCAGGCACAGGGTGCCCAGAGAAGCTGTGGCTGCCCCTGGATCCCTGGAAGTGTCCAAGGCCAGGCTGGACGGGGCTTGGAGCAACCTGGGACGGTGGAAGGTGTCCCTGCCCACGGCAGGGGGTGGGACTGGATGAGATTTAAGGTCCCTTCCAACCCAAAACCACTCCATGATTCTATGGATTCCACACAGGAAGGAAAGTGAAGCCAAGGCAATTTCCCAAACAAAAATTCATAATGCCAGAAAAAACATGATCAGTGCAAAGGGGCTGAACACTACAGAGTAGGACAGAATGATGAAGCCCGGATGCTCCCAAGGTTTAACTTGTCCATTTCTTTGGACAATTAGTGAACATTTTCACACATTTCAGCTGCACAGTGAGCTGGGTAACTCTCCTCATTCCCTGTATGCCCAAATAAACTCCAAAGAAATGGGCCCAGCCTGATCCCACACCCACAGGCTGCTTCTCTGCGGGAAGCAGGTGAATTCCCAGCTCAGGAAGGAGAAGCTTGGTGGCCTTGGCGCAGACAAATTAAAACATGGTATTAATTTTGACACAAAAAGGATCAAAATGCATGGATCATAAAAGAAAGGGGGAAAAGAGGATAATTCCATACTCTCTGAGGGGAAAGTCAACTGTCAAGTTCTGTTCTGGCTGTTTGAGAGAGAAAAGGACACTGACACCAAAAGCTAAAAAAAAACCCCAAACCCACAATTTGGCAACTTCTATATCTGGAAATGAGCTTTGAAAATGTAACCTGTCATCATGAGTCAGTGCTTTTGTTCACTTCAGGAAGTTATTTATGCACATTTCTGTAAGAACAATTAGATGGGCAACAAATGTAATGAACTGAAAGGAGCACAAGGCTGTGAATGTGGGGTTTGACCTTTACTGTGCAGCCTCCTAACAGCAAATTGCTCTGTTTTTTCCCCGCTCTTTGTCAACACCACTGGGATGACAACTAGGGTGGGATTTTAATACTTGAGAAAGGAAATATTTATTATTTCATCCTTAGGAAATACTACTTCATTACTTTGGACAGCTGCCATTATTTTGGGAGTAATGCTAAAAAACGAAACAAATGAGGATTACTTGCAACTCTCAGAGTACTGTTAAGTCTGTGGTTGATGTTTTAGAGGAATTTTTATATATTTAATATTAAGATATTTAACTTGAGATACCTTAAAGGAACTGATATACACACAGTGGATGCTTAGAACATTAGGCAGCTCAAATGAGAAGAGTCCAAAATCCACAAGTCATTTGCAGTATCGCAGCCAGCATTCCCCGCATACCTCGTGATGCAAATGCTGTAATCATAATTTTTCTGAACTGCAAACCAGAGGGATTACATCACCATCACTCTGTCCCTTTGGGAACAGGAGTTAGAATTACACTAATTCCTGGCCTTCATCTAACATTTGGACCACGAGTCTCTTGAAATTTCACTGTGGAAGCAATCACAGAATAGGTTGGAAAAGACCTTGGAGATCATCGAGTCCAACCTATGACCCAACACCACCTTATCAACTAAACCATGGCACCGAGTGCCACATCCAGGCTTTTTCTAAACACCTCCAGGGACAGGACTCCACCACCTCCCTGGGCAGCCCATTCCAATGCTCAGTCGCTCTTTCTGTGAAGAATTTTTTCGTAACGTCCAGCCTAAATTTCCCCTGGTGCAGCTTAAGGCCGTGTCCTCTCGCCCGGACACTGGTTGCCTGGGAGAAGAGACTGACCCCCCACCCAGCTACAACCTCCCTTCAGGGAGTTGTAGAGAGGGACTGCCAAGTGCTGTAAGAGATTCAGCAGCTGGAAACAAGCAAGAAAACTTTATTTAACTGAAGTCACCTCTCACAGGATGTGGCCACACCGAATTCTTAAAATATATCAGCAGAGCTCTGCCTAGAAATCACCCAGTCTTAACTGGAACTATCCACGTCTTCATGTCCTCTGCATCACAGAGCAGAACCAAAAACGCTCAACAAGGTGTTCAGTATCTCACTGAACACCCGTGTTTCAAGACGGATGCACAGAAAAATGGGAAAGAATTATATAAAAGGAGGTGGAAGCCTCCCCTGGACGCCCTGCAACGTCCCCTCACGGAACTCCTCTCGGAGA
This sequence comes from Cnemophilus loriae, assembly GCA_013397755.1. Lineage (NCBI taxonomy): Eukaryota > Metazoa > Chordata > Aves > Passeriformes > Corvidae > Cnemophilus > Cnemophilus loriae. Next base: position 170,901 of record VZTF01001870.1, on the reverse strand, counting down.
GCCGGCTGAGCCCAGCGGGTTCGCGGGGTTTGCGAGGCTCCCGGTTTGTACCTCGGCCTTGGTGAGCTGCTCCCGCAGCTTCTCCACCTCCTCGCGGAGCTCGCGGATGATGCGGGCGTTGGGGTCCTCGTTGACCACGGCGTGGTTGACGATGTTCTTGGCCCTGTCCGCGTAGCGCAGCGTCGACAGCGTCTCGTCGTAGTTGTCGGCCGCCGGGCTCACCGTGGCCACCATGGCCGTCTTGCTGTTGCCCCCGAGGCTGTCCTGGAAGGTTGGTGGGTGTTTAGAATCAACATTTTTATTTTGGTTTGCTGGCTTAGGAGTTTAAGCTGTGTAAGTTAAGAAAAAGTCACGATTTTCAGTGTTTGTTTTTGAAAACTCATTTAGGAGATGTCATTCTTGGCTTTCGACATTTTTGGCTTTTTTAGTTTCAACAAGAATGAAGAAAAGGCCCTGTTTTGGGCTTCACAGGGCCTGGTAAAGGCTTCAAAGGTTTCTTTCTATGTTTTCTGCTTAGGTTTACAAACCAGAAATGTAAACACTTCAGCACTGAACTTCTCAGACACTTCTGAGGGAGCTCAGGAAAAAGCATGATGAATTCAGATTACCTCATTTTGAAGACTGGAAGAGAGATGAATTCAATAAATGCCTGAATAACTGAAAGAACTCCTCATAAACAATACAGCTGATTTTATTCCTAAAAGCATTCGGAATGGGGCCCTTCCCCTCCTCCCACTGACACAGCTCACAAATCTAAACTGAGTTACATAAGAAATTACCCTCCTGGAATTTGGCTGACAGAGAAGAAGGGCATGAAACAAGGAAGGAAACAAGGAAGAAAACAAGGGCATGAAACAAGGAAGGAAACAAGGGAGGAAACAAGGGAGGAAACAAGGGAGGAAACAAGGAAGGAAACAAGGAAGGAAACAAGGAAGGAAACAAGGAAGGAAACAAGGAAGGAAGGATTCGATATTTTTATTGATCATTACATTATGGTTTACAATTTTGGCCAGATGTAGATATATAAAGATAAAATATTCTGGTTTAAATTTTGTGGCAGATTTTTTTTTTCTGTTTGGCAGTTTGGTTTCCTTTGTTTGTTTGGAATTTTGGGGTGGATTTTTGTTTGTTTGCTTGTCTTTTACCCAATATCCCTGAGATGAACCAAGCTCTTAATTTTCATCTTCAATAACCCATGAAATGTAGGTCAGGCATTGCCATTAGAACAATCTGACTGCATTAGCTGCTTGTCAAACCACCTCAGTTCCAAAGCACACGTGGAGCTTTCCCCAGCAATCATTAAAATGCCCCTTTAAGTATTTCCCCAAGACTCTCTTTTTGGCTGCGTGATGCCTAAACCAGTCTGACAGCAGCCAGGCTGTTGGCAGCACTCGGCTGTCTCTGGTCATGCAAAAGGGCATGGAGCTCACATGAAATGTAAATCTGTGTATATTTATAGGGTTCAACACAGTCAGCACACGCAGGTAAGTGCATTTATAGAGAAATCAGCTGCAAAGAACAACTTTGTGGCTGATACCTCCACGGCTTTTCTCATCCAAGTATTAGCCAGTGTTTACTCCCAATAAATCCATAGCTTGGGAGGGTCCAGTCTGTACCACAAAAAGGGTTTTTAACTGAAAACTTTAAGACTAACAGGAGCGCATGAATCATTCCATGGGATTTCCTGGCCAAAAATTAGGAATGACACCCTGCAACTGCAGTCTCTGTTCTGCATAAAAAGATGAAGTTTGGCAGGGAGCTGGCCAGGTACTCCCCTTCCAAACCCAACCCCAACAGTTTGCACTTTGGGAATGTCCTTCACTGCACTAATTAGCTCCAAACCAGGATGAATTCATTATTTAAACTGCAGCTCTGCTGTAGAGGCAGCTGAGAACGCTGCAACAGTGATACACCAGAACCCACAATACACCCACTACAAACTGGGCAAAGTCCCTCTCGTAGCAATTCCAGCCCAATGCCAGACTGTCTGATGAAGTTTCATATATAAAACCCTTGTGCTGACTTCACTGCTCTCTTTAATGATAAGCAAGAAAGGTGGACAAATAGCAAACCAGCCTCTCATTAGTGAAGAGAGTCTGTAAATGACCCTGGCAAGGCTGGGCTTGCATGTGTTAGAGAGACAGAATGGAAATATATAAGTTATTTCTAAGAAGAAACTAGCTTTTTCTCCTCTAGCAGCAAGATTACTGTGAGAACAACTTAAAACGTAGAGCTCAGAAATGATACTTTTAATAACAGCCATCAGGCTTCTGATTAACATGGGAAAACAAGATGTTTGTGCCAATACAATTTGATTAAATTTGATTAATCAAGAAGTTACAGAACTGACAAAGGTATTTTGCTCCCTACACATAACCTGATGCCACTGCTCCAGCAATTATATTTTTCACCTGGCACTTCAGTCTAAAATCCTCAACAAAATTAAGCAAAAAGTGTCAGATCTTGAGGTCTCCTGAACTGATTTCTCAGATTTGTGGAGAGACACTGTATGACAGATATTCCTGCAGTCAGAACACATTTAGACTACATTGGTATCATAATTAAAAGCTGAAAGCCAGGGAGAAAGACAGCCCACCATCTCATAGCTTCTCCAAACACGCCTCTTTAAACGAATAAATCCCTCCTTTGATCTCTAATTAAAAAAAAAAAAAAAAAGTTTAAATTTTCCCCCTTTCAAAACAAAGCTTCAATGAGAGCTTGTTTGTAAAAAAACCCCCAAAAGCCCCCAACCCTTTTGTTGGCACTTAACGTGGCTGGATGTTGGACACAAAGAGGGTTTGCCTGAAAGGAGGCAGAACAAAAGTGGGCTCCTATTCCTGCACCGTGGCCACAATGCCTCAGACAGGTGCTGAACAGGAATTGCAGCCTGCTCCCCGGATTTGTTTAGAAATGGGGCAGCATAACTAATTCCAGCAAGGCTGGGAATTCACGAGGGAGGTTTCCACCCTGCTGCAGCCACGTCAGGAACCCCGAGCGCACCGGGGCGAAGCGAAGCTGAGCAGTGGCTTTGTTGCCATCTTCGCAGAAAAATCACTGGTTTCTTATGAATTAGAGTAAAAACTCAGTGTAAGTACAGAGAGGCAAAAATGTGTTTAAACACTGAAAAAGCCTCAGTGCAAGAACACTGTGCTATGAGGACTTGTTTTACTCAGGCAGTGCCTGTGTCGTGCCATTTGGATTTTTACGTGGCTATTTGGTGCCCGTATCTGTCAGGGATAAATCATTTCACGAGTCAAGCTGAAAGGTTCATTAAAAGGCAGCACTGAGAAAAATGAAGGTTTGTGTGTCAAGAGGTTACAGGAACATGGCTTTTGTTTTACTTAAGCACTGAATTCAACTTCATTTTCAAATCTCTGCAAGGAAAACTTATTTTTTTATCACCACACTCCTGCATAACCTGCAAGCCATTTTGTCTTTTTCTTTCCACATGCGCAGTTAAATCACAGGGATGTGAAATTCAAACACCTAAAGACATTGCTAAGAAAGGGTGGAGAAGCCAAGACAACAAAATGTAGCCAGAGCACCTACAAGTAAAAGGACAAAGAAAGGCTGGTGATGCCAAAAATCAGTTTCTTCCCAGATTATTTCTTTCTACCAATAAATATCCCAGCTGCTCCTGGATAACAATTAAACAGAGCACAAGGGGAAAAAAAGAAATTTGACATATATAAATCTCATATTTAACAATTTGGGTTTTTTCCTTTAGACTATAGAGATCTCATCCAAGTACCATCATGATACACTCCTTTTTCCCCCAAAATAAGACCAAAAAAGAGTCCTGTGCAGTTCAGAAAATGATTTAACTGCTCATTTCACATGAGCACTATCTCTGAAGCCTCCCAACCTGTTCCTCAGACTGTAACCGGGATAATGCTCTGCAATTATACTCTGCTGACAAAACTAGAATATCTTAACAATTAAATGAGACAATCAGGAAAAGGTAATAGTCTTAATCAACATTTTCAGAGCTAACCAGTATGTAAAATCCAGCTGCATGCAGAAATAACCCACATTAAATTAGCCCCAAGGTTGTGTGTGAAGCTGTACTTACAGTGACCCATAAAATACACTGGTTTTAATTTTGTTTTTAAAGTTCCTTAATCCTTAGGCCATGGCAGGTCAGCAGAAGACAGAGAACATATTTAGTCTGCAGAGATACTAATGGCTTACATCCAGCTCATTTTCCAAAGACAATTATGGTTAACATCAAACCCAGAAAATGAGGCAAAAAGCACAGAATTTTGATTCCATTCAATGAGACTCTTCTCCCCCTTTCCTCTCTTTTACTTCACTTTAAAAAAAGAAGATTAAAAAAAAAAAACTTACTTACTTTAAGTAACCAAGTGAGCACAGAATCACGATATGGAACAAATTTGTTCTTGTTCTTGCCAGCAGCCTGATCTGCCAGGGCAGAAATAACCAGCCCCAGAGTTGTGAGGGATCTGCCCAGAGAACACAAGCAGTTATTAACAAGGGTAAATATTCATAAGTCAAATGCATATTTAGACAGCGACTTTCTCTCCAAAAACATGCTCTGAGGAAAAAGTTTCTAGTTTAATTTTGATCATTCCTTCTTTACAAAAGCTCCACTCCTTTTTTTTTCAGTATGTTTTCAGTCTTAATAATTAGGTCTTCACAATGAAATTTGTGGCAGCTGCACGAAAACAAATGTTTTTTTAAATAGATGAGGATCTTATTCCCATATCTAAGAGTATTGCATGTCAGAAAGAGAAATAGAGAGAAGGAAAGGAGAAAAATTGACTACGGGAGCTCCATCCTGTTTTACAGGATAAAGGCTTTTAATTACCAAGGGAATTTTAGCAGGAAATGGTGATGAAAAAAGGAAAATAAATCATCTCAAAGTCTTACTTGTTAATGTTGCTTCCTTCTTTCAGCCTGTCTCCTGCAGCGCCAGTTTTAGTTGCCCTTTCACTACCTGCCAAGTCCACCAGGCTCAGCTTGCCCACCTTCTCACCTGATGTCTGGGGAAGGAACCAGAGAACAGCCCCTGTTAGGTCACTCAAATCAAATTACACAGTTTGATGTATTTTACAAAAGGAGTCAAACTTCATTTTTGGTGTAGACTCTTGTTCCAAGCCCTTTGAGAACTGCTGGATCGGAGCTGTGTCCTGTGCTAAGTCACTACCTGCTGCTTCAGAAGCAACAGTGAAGTCATGGATGATGTGAAGTCTGATATCTTCAAATATCTCAGAAATCTCCAGAGGAGAGGTACACAGGGCACACTAACGAAGTGCTGAACCATGAAAAATTCAGAGTTACTCCAAAGGAGTCACGAGCAGAGCCGTGGGGTTCACAATCCCATCTCGAAAAAGAGTTTCCTAAAATCCTCAGATTTTATACCAGAGTTTCTTCTGCTTTTCAGCGACTAGGAATGAACCTGATGAGAAGCATGTTATAATTCACATAAATTATCACAATTTCAAAGTCTCCTTTATCCTTGTGAGTCTCCTGGAACATGATCCCAGCTCTGCGAGTATTTAAACCTGTAAGGCGGATTTTGTTACAAACCCCTTCTTTTTCTCTCTTTTGACCTAAAATGACATTCTGAACCACTCCACGAATCTCCTGCGTCAATCTGAAACTGAAGAGCCAACTGCCTTTGAGAACAGCTTGCTCACATCGTGTTCTTCTGCAGCATCTGCACCTTCAGCACCTCAGGATCCCGGCGCAAAGCGCTGCGTTCCCGTAAATGAAAGGGATAATTAGAATCAATAAGCTTTCCAAAAATGTCACCCTAAACCTCCCAGAACACGGTGTGATCATGAAACGTGCCATTTCCAGGACTGAAAGGACCAGCAGATGGGAGATGCTGTTCCAGGGGTTCACACAGGGGTCACTGGAAGGTGCAGAGAGGATGGACAGTCACAGCGACCGCTCTGCATCCAGGCTGAGCAGGACCACACAAAAAGCAGGTATAAAAAGCGTGCAGAAAAGTCACAGCAAAACTGGAATGACAAACTGAGGAAGAATAAAAAAATTCAGCGCAGCATGATGCTGATTTGAAGTGCAAAGGGGAAAAAAAAAATAAATTCCAAATATAGAACAAGGGAAATTGTGTGGATAAGGTTGGTGGAAACTGAGAAATTAGGAGGACAAAAAGCCCAAATGCTCATTTCGCTTTCCAATGTATTCAATATTTAGCCTCAGATTTGCTCTGTGGACACTCAAAATTTCTCCAAGGCTTTGAAAATATTAAAGAATTGCCCAAGCACAGAATCTATCAACAAAATTTAAAGACACTTATTTCAATTCAAGTTTATCACCATTTTCTGTGAGGGACTAAATAATATTGACATACTGTATTTCACACACCCCTCCAAGGCATATTTAATGTATAAGGAAACATAAATTTAAATATTTGCAGATTTAAATGCTTTTTAGATATTCAATATATACACATAAAAGCATTCATGGCATACAACGCAAAATATTTAAAATTAGTATTTTTTTTAATTTAGAAAGCTGATAATTTATACAAATTTGCATTAATTTAGAAAGCTGATAATTTATACAAATTTGCATGAAATAACCACAGGAAGGGGATCACCAGAGGTACACTCAGGTGTATTTCTATTTTTCACCGATTTTATCTTTAGCCTGTACTACAAACTGCTGCTTCCAAAGAAGTGTTTCTTTTCCTGTGAAATACATTAAAGCAAGAGACACAGCCCAGCCTGACTTTTGGACCTTGCAACTGGATTTTCTTACCCCTGACTGCACGTCATAGAGGGTGTGGGTGAGGATGATCTTGAAGACTGCGTGGGACCGACTGCTCTCCTCGTTCATGTTGGTGGCAGCCACTGTCCGGGATTTGTTGCCCTCAGACATCAAGGACTCGATGTCCTAAATACAATTTTCACAGCCATGAGCATATCTGCATTAACATCCTTTTCAATTACCTCCAAAAATCACCTCGTCTTGGTCAAATACAGCATTTTCTCACTAGGCTTCCTATTTGTTTATTGAGAAAAATGCGAGGAAAAAATAAAAGTGAACCCCCCCCCTTTAAAGCCTAGAAATTCCACAGTGTCATGACTTCATCCACTCCTCGACCCAGATATTAAATTATCAACAAAAATAATGCACCTGGCTGCACACAGCAACACTCAAAAGCAGAGAAAGAAGTGAGGAAACAGCAATTCGTGTTTGAACCCTGCCACATTTTAGCCTCAGTTGTCACGGTCCCAGAATCTGGAATACTGACAGAAGGCTCAGAGGTTTATAAAACAGAACCACGCTGAACAGGTCGTTATATTCCTCCAAATTTTAAGAGCTTATTATGTGCTTTGATGTGTTGTGATGCTTGAGAAAGGTGCAGCTCCCCTGCTTTGGGGTTTCACAGCAATTCTGTAAAATACTTAAAACCTCGGAGTCTTGGGCTAAACTTCTGTTTCTGCATCTCTAGCTGGGGGATGCTAAAACAACTTGGAAAAACAGTTAAACAAAGGACCACCACAGACCACTGACTCCGAATTCTGGATTACACAAAGCTGCTGGGCAACATGGAAAGGCAAAGCATGAAATGTGTCCTGTCTCAGCAGAAACCACCAAGGAGTGGTGGATGAACACCTGGAGATACTGCAATAGGGGGGATTGCACTGTTTTCACGTTTTGGTTAAGCTGACAGAATTCCATCCCATATTTAGCCATTTTCCCCACAGCAAGTTAATGCTCCTTAAAAAACAGGGCATTTTGTGAATGCTTCTATAAACATTTACGATCCTGCAAGCCAGTTTCATGTGATGCTCTCAAGTATTTGCTTTGTAAACAACCATTAGTTTGTAATTCCAGCGTGTGCTACTGGGAAGGGAAATTACTGACTAGAGCACGACAGGCAGAAAGTGACACAGTGGGCCACTGAGAGCCTGCCTCTGCCTAATCCTGGGCCTGTAATTAATCACAGAACACTTTCTCATGACAGTGTGCACTCATCTTAAGGCTGGGAGGAAATCTGCTCCATTCAACAGTGGAATTACTCCCAGAATCACGGAGTAGCACAGGATGGAGGTCCTGCTCTCAGCCCTGTTCTCCCTGGGGATCACAATACAACAATCTACAGCTCTCTCGCTCTAAGATTAGTGATTAGGAGCATTTTAATAATCCTGTCCACCTTAACGGACAGCACCTGGTGTTTAGGACGTCAAGACAAGCCTTTCACAAAGTTGATCCTTACCTTGTAGCTAGCAACAGCTAGTTTGGATAGGCCATCTACGTAAGGGCCATAAACACTGTGTTCTCTAACCTTTAATGACTGACGGCTTCTGGTTGGGGGAAAAAAAAGGGATTTATAAGCACATGACTGACTTAAGACAACATTCACACAAAGTCCATCTCTCACTGACACATCTCAAGCAGGATGGTCTCACAAATACCCACCGCAGCACAGAGCAAGAGCCAGAATGCAAACAAAAAAAGCTTTATAACACATGAAAAGCTGACACAGACAGCGTTGTCGCCTCACAAAAGGTAAATTTACTCCAAGCTTTTAGTCTTGCTACTTTATTTTGATTTATAATGAGGAGATGCTGAGATCAGGAAGCGGCAAAGGCCATCCTAGGCAAATGCTTTAGATGGGATCCATTAAGGCAAACTGGTTATGGAAAGGAGGAGTGTAGGACAAATACTACAGTGCCATTCACACACAAATTCCGTACCCTTTGGGGTCAAGGAGATCTCTGACTTTCTCATTGTAAATCTCCATGTAGGATACTTCCACTTTGAAACTCTGCTCCTCATTTTCTTCTTTCTGTGCTCTTTCAAAGAGTCCACTGCAAAGTCTAGGGATTAATCCGGGCTGGTCAGCAGTTCCCATCATGGTGTAGGATTTTCCAGACCCTGTGTGAGGGAAGCTGTCATTAGAGAACAACAACAAAGGTTCCTGCTGTGCAGATCATTGATAGGAAATAGAAGAGGTTAAAATTTTTTTTTGCACTTCAGTGAAAGATATTTGTTCAGTTTTCTGTTTTGAAGTAATCCAAACACCACTGAGCTAAAGAGTACTTTAATTAAAAGGAAAACAAGAAATTTAGTTCAGAATGCTGGAGAACTTTCAGGTAAATACAGCCTTACTGTGGGTGACAAGCCACTAACACCCACAATGACTAAACTCTTCATATTACTCTTTAAACTTTACATTAAAATGACAATTCAACATTATTTTAACCGCAGAGGCAGAAAACCCGAGCGATGCTCCGAGCTCAAGGACGATCACGGTCATGCCAAAGATTATAATCTGAAGTGTGAGAAGTAAGGGTAGCCAGCAGCAACAAAATCTTACTTCTCATCCTGCCCAGCTCGTATCAGATGTTACAAAAGAGGAAAACATTTCTTATCTACGTTAGAAGGCATTTCTCCTCAAACAATGTCACGGGGAAAGAGCCTCCAGGCAGAACACAGCACCTTCGGAGGGAACACTCCTCCCTCACGCTGGGACTCACCCGTTTGCCCATAGGCAAAGATACAAGCGTTGTAGCCTTCAAAGGCATTCTGAAGAATATTCTCTCCAAGGCACTTGAAAACAACATCTTGACCTAGAAAACAGAACACACAAGCCAACATCGTAACTCAGCAAGAGCTTTTCGTTCCTTGGTTTGGGTTCTTCGACAATCAGGTAAAAGCTGTGAGGGTTTTCCTGCTCCTAAATCACATCCAGTGTTTGCTCCCTGGAAAGGAGCAGAAGATGTGCTTCAGATTTATGCTGCTGTGAAAATCAGGGGCTGGGATTATCATTATACCTGGATGTGCTTGAAGCAACATCCTGTCAAGGTTCATACTCAGAAGTTTTATCAGCAGAGAATCTATGGCCAACTGCAGGATTTAATCTGCTGGGGAATGACACCTCCTCAAAATATACTCAAGCTGTACATTTTAATGACAGTCAGTTGATTGTAATCCAAGGGAATCAGCATAGCACTGGAAAATTTTACTGTATAAGATATTGAATAACACTACGAGGAGATTTTTGCAGAGAAGGAATCACAACTATGTGGGAGATATGGATATTCACAGGGTATTTTGCACTGGCAAAAAATAAGGTGTATCACTCCTTTTGTAATTGAACTTTGAGCTTTTCAGATCGTTTTCCAAGCAGGGGAAGGAAAGGCTTAAAATATTTGGGTAGTAACTACTTAAACAAAATCTATTTTCAGAGTTAATTTTACAAGCAGAAAAACTAAAGTCTGAACAAGGCGTGACAGAACTTCACGGACTGAAAAGTCCTCTCAAATGATCTTCCTTTAAGCTCTTCTTTTCTCTCATTAAATTCCTATCTTTACAGCCAAATCCATGCTAAATTCCCCATCAAAATCACCAAGAGCTGTGCCAGGCTCAGCTGGGGTAACACTTCCACTGTATAACAGACCAAAATACCAGTTATATAGGCACCACTATTCGTTTGAGAAACAAATTATTTAATATTCCTACATGATTTGTACGGCTGAAAGTGTCACATTCTTCTCAGTGCCTTGATAGGTTATTATTCAATAGTTATTTGTTAAAGAAATTAAAATTAAGAAGTGTATGTGTCTTTTTCTCATGATTTTTCTAAAATAAATATTAACGAGTTCAATTGATCCCAAATTTTAAAGGCTAACAAGTACGAAAGGAATAAATTATAGGAGTGGTAAGTCCAAGCATATTCCATATTTTACCATAATTATTTACCAAAATGTGTTATAGTAATATATAAAAAACCTTTTAATTAAATACATTACACATTCTCACTAAAGCATCTGAATTCACATACACTTAAATTAAATTAGGCTTTTATTAATACTCCTTTATTAAGTTTTACCATGATGCCAAACTCCCATCAGCATTTAAAAACATGAAATTACATATAACAATGCTCCTCAAAAGAAATAAATGGATTTGACGCTTTTAAAACGATGGAGTTGAAGCAGTATTTTAAATAAAGCTGTAAATAGGAGTAAAGCATCGTTGTGCTGGGTTTCTCCACTCTCTGCACTGCAAAGGGGTGGCAGTGCCCCTTGCTATTGTCATCTTTAGAGAGGAGAAACTGGAATGATTGAAGATTTCCCTTTTCCTCTTGACAGCAGCCCGTCATAGAGGGGACAGCACTTTGTGCCATATGGCCTGTGCCCTGTAGCAGGGAATGTACTTTTATCAGATCATTCCCCCTTGGAGACAACAAAGCCACACTAAATATTATTACCTGCATATTTTTCTTTGACAGACTCATCCATAGACCAAAAGCAGTGATCGTATGCAAACACCTGCAGGGAAACAACCAGGACACCTTAGAAAAGCTGCTGCCAAACCCAACACGTTATTGACATTCTGACATTCTGAACTCAACACACATTCCCACTGAATTCCTTGTTTTCTAGGAGCTGAAGCCTAAACAAACACTTCATTTTCCTGCACGTTTTTATTTGTCCCTTGTTTCTGTTTGTTCCTTTCTGTGCCAACCCTACTCCCCACTCTCCATGTGCCGACCCAGTGCATGTCAAGGATGCACTTGTATTTCCCTCCAAACCCATCCTTGCAATTCATTTTTCACCAGAGTTTCTCTTTTGCAAACTGACAGATGTCCTCCAGCTCTTTCTGCCTCCCATCTCCCTGTGCCTCTTGTCTGCATAAATTAAAAACAAGCCTTAGGGCAGGAACCTCTTTCCATACAAGAGGAATTTCTTTATGTATTTATTTACATACCATGACAAACCAAAGCAGCCATCAAAGTCTAATATTTGCAAAAAAATAATAGAAGGCAAATCAGTTTTATCATGGAAAGGGCAGCACTATAATATTTTTAATAGAAAAGTTTCAATTTTGCCATAAATCCACTGAAAGGTCCATGGGCACCTTTCACCCTGAAAGATGACCTGAAATAATACAATGTGTATTTTGGGACAGATGTTTGCAAAAACAGCTCCCCTGGGTATGGATCTGCAAGGGAAAATATTAATTAGGGTAATGTCTGACCTACATTCACAGGGGCAAAATTTCTTCTGTAGGATGTAGGAAAAGGGAAATGCAATGTGGGGCTCTCTGGCTGTGGATTTCCCCTCTAAGCTTAATGGAAGCTGCTCTTTCCCCTTTGGATGTCCTGCATTGCTACGTTGCTGGCTACCTACATTTATGAAAATGCTTAACATTGCAAAATCCTTGAAATTTAAATAACTTATCTTCAAAAATACATTGTTTTTCTCCCCCCCCCCACACGACACTGATGTACCAGCATCAAGAGATAGGGTGGTTATTTTCTATCCTCTAACTGAGGAAACAACAGCTTGTGCATCTAAAATTAAGGTGCTTTTTTTTTTCCCTTTGAATTTGTTTTACAGCTAAACATTATTAAAGCATCCCAAGCCTTCAGAACATTTAGTAAAACACCACTGGCTGTATGAGCACATCGATGGAGCTGAACCCTGATATGCCAGGGCAGAATCTTCAGAACAAGTGCAAAGTCACGGGACCGTAAAAACAAAATGAGTTTGCTTTAACACAAATACCAGAAAATGCTTTTAAAAAGCCCACAAAGAACAAGTATCTCCCATTCAGAGTCTGCAGTGCTGAGTGTGGATGTTCTCATTTGTTCCTCTGACTCATTTCTTGGCACGGGCTGTACAGAGCATTTCTGCAGCAAGGAGATGCTTCGAGTTTCTTACTCAGCAGCTGAGCAGCGACAGAGCTCCTCAAAATGCTTTTAATATTTGGATAACCCAAAACTGAGCAAGTTATAGGACAATTCTCACACACTGATAACAGCCCTTACCTTTGGGTGAGTCCTGCTGTTCCCCAATGCATCGAGAGTGGAAAGGATTTGGTATAAGGTCAGGAGAAGAAAAAAAAGACAAAAGAAAAACAAGGACTGTTAGTTGTAGTGATTTTTAGCTTAATTGTGCTATCATTAACCCCTGGAATGCTGTATTTAAAAAGTTCATTTCTCTCCTCAGATCTCTCCTTGCTTACAGATCCCAAGTCATTTTATAAACCTTTTTAGGAGCAAGATTTGAAATGCTGCTCAGAGTTGATTTGAAATTCAAAGCCACTGATTTTCCTCATGCTGCACCTCTTCCTCATTCTCTCACAGGTTTATTTTTCTTGTGACACCTCTCTCTCTCTCTCTCTGGGTGTCACTGCCTCTTAAAAACAAAGTACCCAAGCAACATAAAAATTTCCAAAACCACTTGAACACTTCAGGAGTGTTATTCAAGAGGAAATTTCAGAGTCCAGCCCCTGGGATTGCCCAACTCAGCTCTCTCACGGTTGCTGGGACAGCAGAGCAAACATTTGCTTCTCTAAAAGAATGAGCAAAGAACAGCAATTCCTCTACTCTGTTATGTGCAGAATTTAAAAGTTTGGGGGTTTTTGTTTGTTTGTTTTTAAGCAAGTACAGAATTACTGGAGTGACCTTTAAAATCCCAGCACGGCCCCAGCGACTGCAGGTTATGCAGCCTCCCCACATCAGAGGCTGGAGAAAAGCAGTAAACACACAACAAACCACTGATACTCCCTTTGTCCAGGACCTTCCAAATGATATTAGGAAACTCTTGACATCAGCAACGAGTAAAGTCTTGTGACAAGCAACACTGATTTCTTTTGAACAGAGCAGGAGAAAGACATGGGAGCCATATAGGATTACCCTCAGAGCTCCCGCTGCTCACAGGGCTCCAGAAGCGAGTTTAAAAATAGTAATTTCTGAGCACTGTCTCTCAAAAACAATTATTTTTTACGCAAATCCATCACCTCTTTTTACTCGTGCCTGGATCTGCTGTGTGTATCTGTTTGACAGAGCAGGAATGACAGTGACTTGGGAGAGCAGGATGATTATTTAAGTCAAGGTCACCCCGTGTCACAGGGTCACCCAAGTCAGCAATGACAGCATGACCCCTTTTCTCCTGCCATCTGGCTTGGTTGGAATAAAGGCTCTCCCAAGGTCCTTGGCAGCGAGCTTGGTGTGGACTCTTGGCTGTTACTCCTGGGTGGATTTTATTGAGGGAATCTCCCTCACTGGGGCTTTAATCCAGACACAGGAGACTCCAGAGAGCTCCTCTGGACTCCTCTCAGAGAGACACAGGAGCATTTTCATGGCTTTCTGGGCTCTGAAATGCTCGTGGAGCACTTTGCCGCAGGACTTCGCTGGAAACTACTTTTAGGGAAGCTCTGCTTACAACACAGGTTAATTCCTATTCCTATTCCTACACGAACATTTCCTCGTAAAACAAAGGGAACAGCAAGCCTAGATTCGGAGTCTGAGTTCAGCACTCAGAGATGTGACACTGCCCTGCTCACATTCCCCAGCCCAACTCCAAGGCAGGATTATATTGCAACAACCCAGCTGATCTGCCCAGCCCTCAATATGAGGCGTATTATTGAGTATTTGGGTTAAAGCAGCCATAAGGATATAATCTAAGAAGTTCTATCACATATACAGTTTTAAGACGATGGATTAGACAGGGCTACGTATCATCGAGCTTAACTTAAGACCTTTAGTCTGAACTAAGTATCTCATTTTCTGAAGGGCTGCACAAACACACAAACCTCGGTCTTGGGTCTTGCTTAATCCAAACGTGAGGGAACAGAAGCCCCACAAAACCCAGCGTGCAGCATTTGGGATACAGCACAGCTACACAGACCTGCAGCTTGTTCAATGCACTTTTGACCATGAAGAGAATAAATGGGACAAATGTTTCCCCAAGGAAAGCATTAAGGGTGCAGCCTGCATCACACAGCATTGTGCTGTGCACATACGAGCCCATTAATGCTGCAGCTGCGTGCTGGGCCCAGAAACCCATGAAAAGATTTTTAGCCTGATTCAAAATCCCTTGGGAAATGAATAGATGGGGAAACAGAGCACCCACAGCAGCCTGGCTGGCTGCAAGGACACACTGGGAGTGCTGGGTGTTCACACCCAAGTGCTCCCATCCATCTCAGAGGCGAGGAAAAGGTAAATACCGAGAACAGCATCACCCACACAGCAGGGAAGGATCTCACAAAAAAACACACATGACAGGAGCAGGAGTAAAGAACAGGGAGGTGATTTTCTCCCTCTGCTATGCTCTTGTCAGACCCCACCTGGCATCCTGCACACAGTTCTGGTGTCCCCAACATAAGAAGGGCATGGAACTGGTGGAGCAAGTCCAGAGGAGGTTGTAAGAGGAATGAAGCACCTCCCCTATGGAGACAGGCTGAGGAATTCGGGGCTGTTCAGCCTGGAGAAGGTTGTGCAGAGACCTCACAGCACCTTCCAGTGTCTGAAGGGTGACAGGGAAGCTGGAGAGGGACTGTTCATCAGGAACCGGAGTGACAGGACAAGGGAGAACGGGTTCAAACTGGGAGAGGGGAAATTTAGGTTAAATATCTGAAAGGAGCTGTTCCCTATGAGGGTGGGGAGGCCCTGGCACAGAGAAGCTGCCAGGGATGAAGCAGCCACAGCTTCTCTGTGGGAAAACTCACAGGGAAAACTGTGCCAGGGCCTCACCACCCTCACAGCCAGGAATTCCTTCCCAATATCCCATCTATCCCTGCCCTCTGGCAGTAGGAAGCCATTCCCCCTTGTTCTGTCCCTCCATCCCTTGTCCCAAGTCCCCCTCCATCCCCAAAGATGCTGCCATTCCAAGGTGCAGGCAGCTCCTCGGCTCACAGCCAAAAATTCACATCTATCTCAGATGCAGCAGAAGCATCCAAGGCAGGGAGGGAAAACTTATCTTTTAGCCACTGAAGGATGCCACTGAGATGCTTCCAGCTACTTGTTTTCACTCGTATCCAGTCCGACAGGAATTCGCCAGCCCCTTTCTTTTATCTCTTCTCAGCTCAATGTCAAACAGAAGTAGGGGGAATCGAATGTATCTAATTTAATTCTAAAATTAAAAAAGGAGGGAGACTACTCCGAAACAACATCCTACATTTAACAGTATTGTATTTGTTGCAGCCCACAGCAGGGGGTTGGAATCAGATGATCTTTAAAGTCTTTTCCAACTCAAATCATTCCACAGTTCCATGAATATATCTGCTGTTTTGAGAGTGAATGAAGACCTGCAGCCTGAATAATCATTTCTTTTTAATGTACCTCTTACATGGTGTAAATGTGTCCTGATCAAGCTTCTTGATCAGGACACATTTGCTTTCCTGTAAACATTCTGGTGGTTCCACAGATCTCAGGCACAGTGTAAAAATATGGAAAAAATCAGAGCACGTCCCAGCTGAGACCATCTACTACTGCTTCGAGTTTTACAACAGAATAATTAAATTACATATTCAAACACAATAAACTGTTCAGCCACAGTTATTAGCGGCATTTCAGTAACACCCAGATCAATTTTCCCATGTTCAAAAGGGGAAGGAAGGTTTAGTGAGCTTAAGCATATTTCAGACTGTGCAAATCTCGAGGGGAAAAACACCCCAGCAAACGAGCAGAGGTGAACCCTGCCTGGGGAGAGGCGAGGAGAGCTCAGCCCTTATCTCTTCTGTCTGGCTGACCCCACAGCTCCGAGATAGCGGCCAGCTGGCACATCAGCACGTGCTCTAAATCAGTCACAGCACATCTCGCTTCTTGTCTAAATCAGAAACAGGCAGATGGGGCAAAGGGAGGAGAAAGGTGGGAGGTGGCAAGGCAGGAAGCAGGGGAAAGAGCTCCAGAAGCTCTAGGGCAGGAGTTGACACGCCAGGTATGGGTTTTCTTCTCTGCATTTTTTTGAAAAAGAACATTTCCTGTGGCAACGGTGACTGCAACTACATCCAAACTGTACATTTCACTGATACTGCCAAGTGGCACAAGGCTATGCTGGATTTATGGAATTGAAACGTAACATTCTGTCATTTCCAGAAGCTTCTGGACTAGCAAAACATAATACAAATTTGAGGGTTAGAAAAAGGAAAAAAAAGAGAGGCAACAATTCCAAGTACGAATCAGGAAAGTCTCAGCAAATCTCTCCAGAAATTCTTATTGCTTTCCACTTTCAATCTTCCATAACCACTGCAAAAACAACCGTATGAAATTCCAGTGTAATTAGTGCTATTTTATGCCCTTCAGCAGAAACTGCCCAGCATAAACTCTAGAATGAAGCTAAAAATGCAATGAGAAAAACAAAGTGATGGGGGAAAACTCCTTGGAGTTTACAAATGGAAAGGTGTCAGCGTCTCCCAGAGATCACTCTGTAAGGCCACATCTTTATGCTCCCAGCAGAGTTAAAAAATATTATTAAAAATAAAGCTGGCATCACGTGTAACAGTAATTTACTTTTTGGATCCAGTCATTCTGGAATTCTGGGATTATTAATAAGCTGTTGCGGATAGAAGCTGTACACTAACTATCCTAGGTTCTGACACACACAACTGCATCATTTACCAATATTTCCTTAAATCAAAGAACTAAAGTTACACTGGGCAGAGTTTGTCACTCCCTCAAATCTTCCCTTCCTTCCTCGCCCTGGTTAAGTATGGCCCAAAACAGCACTGGTATGGAAAACCCTGAAGCACAATTTCTTTTGTGGCTCCTGTACAGTGTTTTCATGGAATCACAGAACGGTTTGGGTTGGAAGGGACCTTAAAGATCATCCCGTTCCAATCCTGTGCCCACAGCAGTGATACCTTCCACTAGAAAGGTGTTTTCCCTTGTTCCTTCTCATTCACCTGCCATGAGCTTCCCTACTCACAGCAGGGTCAGAAGCACCTCAGGAACATCAAATATCCCATTCCCAGCACCTCAGCACAGAGCTTTGCTAAGGAAACGAGGTTGCTTGAAGAGCAGTGGATTAAAACACAATGGATTTCACGGACTGAAAGGCTTCTCAAGAAAACTCATCCTTCAAACAAGGCTTCTGAGTCTTGAGGGTGTTTGAGCACTGGAACAGCTCCCCAGGGAATGGTCACAGCCCCGAGGCTGCCAGAGCTCCAGGAGCACTTGGACAACGCTCCCAGGGATGCACAGGGTGGGATTGCTGGGGTGTCTGTGGGATTGCTGGGGTATCTGTACAGGGCCAGGGGTTGGACTGGATGATCCTTCTGGGTCCCTTCCAGCTCAGGATTTCCTATAATTTTATGACCCCTGGCTACATTTCAGAGGGCAAATATGGGGTGCAGATAAGCGGAATTCCAAAGGAAGTGCTCTCTTTGCCTCGGCACTAGACACCTGCCTGAACAGGAGATGGGATTTAACAACCCACCATTCCAGAGCCTTTCATTCTGAAGTAACTGGGACTATGATTTCCAAGCTCCCCTATCCTTCACTGAACTACAGGACCTTCCTAGAGTGGAGAAGCTGATAAGTGGTGCAGGAATTACTGAAGAGCTCCAGCACCAGCAAGTCTCAAGGCCAACAACTTCAGGCACAGCAGATACAACGGAGGCACGAAAAGAAAAATAGTATCAGGAAGATCTTGCGTTTGTTTGCAGTTTGGGAGCCCAGTTATCTTTCTGAAGGAGATCCTTTAATTGGTAGCTTGTGTGTGGGGTTTTTTTCCCTGTATGAATAAAGGGCTCAGAATGAAATATTTTGAAGATCCAGCACTGCAATGGTCAGAGTTTTATTGTCTAAATTTCAGCTGCAGAATTTCTTTCATGGCATAAAAAAGCACCAGCCAATGGTGAAATAAAATGTACACAATAGATTTAATGATTTTACTAACAAAGACATAACTGAGAGACAGCAGTATGACAGCTGATAAGAAAAAGTAGAATTCTTTGAGAAGCTGTTTCCTCTCTTCCTGCATATCAGACAAATACAACTTGCAATCCATTTTGCTGCTGCCAGGTACACAATGAGAGGAAAAGTCAACTAAATCAAATCTGATCACTTCAAGCTTATCCTATGATACTTAGAAATCCATTTTCACCGAATATTTCAGACTGTAAAGTGCTTAAGGTTGTTGGGTTTCACAGTTGTTTAACAGTTTATAAATATTTTACCCCGTTTTTACATGCAGGCCAAGTGGTACCAAAATGCTGAGTCCCACCAAACTCCAATTTTTGATGATGCCCTGGCATTAATATTTTTCTTACAGAGTCTCATTTTTACTTCCATGGCAATACTGAGTTTTTTGGGAGAAAACCACACCATTGTATTTGAGCAAAAGATTTCTTTGCAATCAGAAACAGCCTCTTTAAAACAAAATCCCCAAATGCACTGAAAAAAAAAAAACAAAACCTGTGAAAGAGCATACACAGTTCAAAGCCTAAACTTGTGTAGCTAAAAGGAACAAAGGTAATCACTGTTCCTTGGAAAATTCCTCCAGTGCTCCAAGGCATTCCAGGCGTAGTTGGCGGTTACTTAGTTTCTACTGACAAAACTAATTTTTGCCAGCTCACTCAAAACAATGAAAAAAAAAAAAAAAAGTCCCAAACCCCAAGAATTCGGGCTGAGCAGCAGCCTTGTGGGTTTGGGGTATTTTGTACTTGGAGCTAAATTTTCTGTATTGTTGGCACAATAATCTGCTTAGTCCTGACCACATTCAAGCAGTGCATGGATCCCATAAAGCTGCTGTTATGACAAGGGGATTACAACTTTATCCTTTTGTTTGTAAATACTCAGATGTTGGGATACTATTGTCCTCTAGAGAATGTTTGGTGAACAGCCAGCCCCCAAACTTCCAATTACTATTGTCAATTACAGTATTTTTTAAAGGAGTGGGCTGTAGCTACCTTTTTATAACCATGTGAGGGAGGGAAAAAGCCTCCTTAGGATGTGGCAGCCTATTAACTCCTCCAGAAGATCCCAAATGGAAAATGATGGCAGGTGGAGCAGCACGTACAGGAAAATACACAGTATACGGTAATTTTGTTCTACAGTATCAGCAAACTCAGCATTCACATCCAGGGTAACCTTTCTAGCCATGCCACTGGCACCCCGGATTAATCCCAGAACGATCTCCTAGGCACTATGGAAAGCAAAGGACTGGAACTAAAAGGAATTTAGTTCTTGAAAGGGTATTTCAAGAACTCTCTCAGGTCCACCAAGACCAGGTTTTCCACTTTTGGTAGATCACCCAATCCATAAACTCATTAGAGCCTCTACCTTAAACCAGTTTGAGTCTGAGTTTGTCTGACTTCCTTGAAAACACAAATCAACCAGAACCATTTTGGAAAAAAGTTGATTTTTCCATAGAAAAATGCTGTTTTTACACAAGTACCTAAATACAAATGTGTGCATCTAATACCCTTTGCAGAAAGAAGAATCCCACAACAATTTGGGTTAGATGGGACCTTAAAGATCATCCAGTGCCACCCCCTGCCATGGGCAGGGACACCTTCCACTATCCCAGGTTGCTCCAAGCCCCGTCCAACCTGGCCTTGGACACTTCCAGGGATCCAGGGGCAGCCACAGCTTCTCTGGGCAACCTGTGCCAGGGTCTCATCACCCTCACAGGGAAGAGTTTCTCCCTAAAATCTCCTTCAGCCCCTCTCTGCTTCAAACAAGGAAGAGAAAAAGAGAAAAAGAGAGACATTTGCAGGAGTTCAAAGGGATCCACAGCCATGAAGGCTCCAGAGCAGCCCACAAGCTCTTCACCCTTACATTAATCAATCATTGCACACTAAAGAAATTACTGTAAGGACTCTAGGACTCAGGGGAACAAATGCCTCACCAAGACCATTCTGAAAATGTTGGTCATGTTTTCCATGTCTTTTAAATAGGCACTAACTCCCTCCAAGCACAAATGTGCAGAAGAGGTGCCTCTGAGTACTTGCTAATTCCCCATCCACTCTCCTACTGAATTACCAACACCGTGAAGCAGCTCTGTACTCTAACACCTGATACTCAATATTTTCTGACATCCCCAAAGAACCTTCAGTCGTTTATCTCACAATTATCCAGGCAATTTGTGTTAGATAATCACGATGCAATCTGGGAGACACCTTCCAGCCTTGAGGCCTAAATGACAAGTCAAATTGCTTCCTTCACTTTCTTTTTTGGTTCCACTGGTCTGCCTTGTCCTCCAGTGGAGAGTACCACGCTCCTCCCTCTGGAAAGGGTGATGCCTGTTTGAGGAGATACCCAGACTTGGTTCTCCAACTTCTTCAGCACATCCAGCAGGCATCAAGCAAGTAGGAAATCTCTGAAGTAGCGGCAGTTCAAAAGGGAACATTATTGTGGGCACATTTTGTAAAGAAATCAATCTTCATGCTGCGGTTTGCGTGTACACAGGGCGTTTACAAGACTGGGAGTTTCACTGGGTACAGCAGCCTGTTACTTTCCGAATCTCGGTGCAATTTCAGCGCCGCTGGATCTCCAGCTGATGAAGACGGTACATGCACAGTGCCAAAATCTGTACCTCAGAGTCATTTCTGGTGCCTCCAGAACCAGACGCCCGCTAAGCACAGTGTTATTTTCATGTGGTAAAGTCTATTCACGGCCTCTTTTGGCTCCAACTCCAAAAGAGGGATTTGAGCAGTATTTAAAATACAAACACACTGGAAACCACAACTGATGTTGGTCTAATAGTGGATGGGGAGGAGGGAGAAGATAAGAGCTGTAGGCAAGAAGGGTTGGTCATTAGCATAAAAAAAGTGATTTGTCTTGGCTCCACGGTTCAGTAACTGCCTGAATTTCCTCACTTCAGCACATCCACATTCCACGATCAGAGTGAGAACCCAGAGGCTGCTGCACAATATCTGTGCACTCTCAACCCAAACCCTCCATCAGCATCCAAGGAGCCTGGGAGGTGAAAGAACAGCACGACTCATCTGAACCACGCTGCAAACGAGAACAGCAGCTTGCCAAGGCACTGGCATCTCAAAAAGAGCACTTCAACAAAATCCTGACACGTATTAGAAGCCTCAAACATTCAGCTAGAGTAAAATTAGTGTTTCTATATCTCAAAAAAGAATGATGTCATGCTGTCCTTCGCTCTTCCCACGAGCACAGACTCTGTATCCTCCCTGATCAATGCTGTCTATATTCCTCCAACCCATTTAAGACAACTTGACCGATAACGTGGAGATAAGGAAGCAGGCAGCAATCAATATCCTTTTCACCACCCCTGGAGAGATCTAACAGATGCAGAGATGTGGTGCTTAGGGACATGTGTTTACGTGCTGGGCTAACGGTTGGACTCCGTGATTTTAAAGGTCTCTTCCAACCTAAACAATTCTACAATTCTATTATTCCAATTTCTTCCCAATATCCCATCCAACCCTACCCTCCGGAAATCTTACTAAAGGAGGACCTGGCATGAGGAAATAAATACAAACTTTGTCCCAAAGAAAGCAAGAAAGAACTGCTTTCCAGGGTAACATGTTTGCACCAAGCTCTCTTCTGCCTGACCTAGAAAAGCAATCCTTACCCTCAGTGTACCACTGCAATCAGCTGTTTTTCCTTCCCAGCACGAGGATGAGAAATAAACTATAATTGACCTGTTTGCTGAAAAGCAAAGGGAAAATACAGCATATTATGAAAATTACAGGCAAGCCTTCAGCATGACAGCTCGGCTCCCGTGTCCTGTATCTGCCCTGCTAATGGCTCCAGACTGCTGAAAAAATGTCAGAGTGCTCTAGGCAGAATTAAATACTTGCTTAAACTTAGAATTGCATTAAAGTGAATAGATCTGCATTAAGAACTTGTTTTGAAGACAAAAAATAACATCTCTGGAGTGAGAAGGAAAGAGAGACCCCAGAAATACAGATTTCTTCATTATTTGGTGGAAAAAGCCCAATTATTTCTTCCTAAATAGGTGCTGCTGATTCATTGTAGCATTCCTCTGTGCCCTAAATTTCCCAAATTCATCTTTTGGCCACATGATGAACTTATCCATCTGCTTTGTCTATTCTTCCCCCTCTCGCCTCAGCAAATGGCTGTGGTCATTTTCAAGTGTTGGAAATATTTCATGAACTGTTCTTGAGTCAACACACCACAGAACTATTTCAAAGCACTGCAGTTCTCTCATGCCTCTTGTGTTCCACCTGAAAGCTCTCATTTGGGCAATCAGATAATCCTGAAGAATTTAATGAGGAAGGTAATTTTGAATACGCTTTTATTCCTCACTCCTTGTTCCAACGGTAGTTATTCTAGTGTACAAAAAATTCTTTCACTAAACACTTGTACCAACACCCATCACCCCAAAAACCAATGTGGCAGCTGCTGAAGGGTTTGTTCATTACTGCTGGTGATTTATTCATGCTGGGGAAGAAAACAGGAATCAGGAACAGGCATTAGCAGAGGAGTGTGGCTGGTGGGACCAAGTGCAGGAGCTACGACGCTGAGAGCGCAAAACCACCCGGCCTCAAATTAATTCAGAAGTGAGTTAGCTGGAAAAGATCCTGAAACTGGGCTTGGTGAAGCTACACATCATTTTTGGCTGACAAACATTCTTCCAGAGACTGTGGCCTGCAGGGCTGTAAGGAGCAATCAGGGATTAAGTTATCATTTCATGCTCTGGCAGCAGAACACAGATATTCAACAAGGTGAAACACGCACCGCGCACCATCACTCATCCCTTTCAGCCAAGCAAACTGTGTCAGACTAAATCCCACCATGTACTTTCCTGCCAACCGATCTCCTGGGCCTGGATGCTGGCCAGAGGCTCGCTGGCTCTTGCCAACCCTCACGTTGTCCCAGGGCAGGGCAGAGAAGTGTTTGAGAGGAGGATGCAACTCCCACTCTCGGGAAGACCGCTGGGAGACTGCTCCCAGGGTTAGATTAGGCTCCTAAAAAGTGCAAACACGAGTCCTCTGCTCTATCACCAACTTTTATCGCATATTTTTGCAGTGCCTGAAGGAGGGATGCAGGGCCTTTAGCCATGGCTAAACAAGTTAGATCCTGCACGTTGCCAGCAGATTTTCCAAGAGAATTCAGGTAAAACCCAGGAGCTCTGGTGGCAAATCTTTCCCCAGCAGCCTCAAAGCACCTACCAGCCAAGGTCAGAGTTGCTGCTGAAAGTGCCACAGCTGCCAACCAGATTTCCTCCTGCCTCACTCTTATCACTAATTACTTCTAAGAGCTTCCCACAAGCAACACCATGGATTCGCTTCCTGTGCTGCTCTTATTCCCAGAGCTGTTTATCTCCCCGGCATGCCTTCTCTTTTGAAATCTCTTTCAACACCTCTCTCTCAAACAAAAAAAACACCCCGAAAGGAGACTTAAACCCTTCCATAACGCTGTTTCTGGAGCAAAAGCTGCTTATGGTTGCAGATATCAAAAAAAAGTCCTTTTCAGGACATGACACGTGCTGGGTTACATTCACTCCAGGCCAATTAAAAGTTCATGGTATGGCCAAGTGTTCTGCGCTGCACAAGTGCAGCTCTGGGGCTGTTCAGTACCTTCCCCTCACTCAGACAATATAAAGGGGCTGAAAACAGGGAAACCAGCAGACAGAAGAGGGAATCATAAAGCTGCATGACAAGAAATTCTGACCCAGGGCTGTGTGTGAGTGAGTCTCATGTAGCCACAGTGAACAGAATTTCAGGATGGTTTGGAAGGGACCTTTTCAAGGTCATCTGGTCCAACCCTGCAGGGACACCTTCCACTATCTCAGGTTGCTCCAAGCCCCGTCCAACCTGGCCTTGGACACTTCAGCTTCTCTGGGCAACCTGTGCCAGGGCCTCACCACCTCTTTTTAAAAACCCTCTTAGATCTAACCTAAAATGACCCTGTTCCAACTGCAGGACAGATCTAACGCTGTGAATTCAGTGCTCCAAACCTTTTTCTGGACTAAATCCATAACAATGTCCATCCAGGATGAGCACAACAGTCGTCTGGCTTTTCTGTGAACGTCACCATAATAAACTGGTTTTACAGGAAGTCCTGGTGAACAGAGCAATCCATCACCCAGAAACTGGGACCTGTGTGCTGGTTCCCACTGCCAGGAATGTTTAAAACAAAAGGGATACTTGGGCACTGAGGAAAATATCAAAATATCTCCATTCTCATCACAGACCATGTGCTATAGCCTCACAAAAACACTGTCACCAGTTAATTCTGCCACAAAGCAAAGTAATTAGAGAGAGAAAAAGCCCTAATAACCCAGAAAAGCAATCACATTTCCTTGTTGGAATCTGAGGCATTTTCTTGTTCGTACTTCTAAATTCTTCACCTAGATATGGAACTGTAGAATCATAAAGGTTAGAAAAGACCTCTAAGAGCATCAAGTCCAACTGTTAACCAGCACCACCACGGTCACCACTAAACCGTGTCCCCAAGTGCCACATCCACACTTTTTTGAACACTTCCAGGGATGGTGATTCCACCACTGCCCTGGGCAGCCTGTTCAATGCTTGACAACCTTTTCCACAAAGAAATTTTTCCTAATGGCTAACCTAAAACTCCCATGGCACAACTTGAGGCCATCCTGTCACTTGTTACCTGGGAGGAGAGACTGACCCCCACCTCACCCTCCAGTCAGGGAGTTGTGCAACTTTTGCAACCTTTAAAAATAATCTACCATCACTTAGATACCACAATTATAGCAAATTCTGTATCACTTCTTTACAAGGGAAATACAGCCTGTGCTCCTTGTGAGTTCTGCTCATTTGGGGCACAACACTCTCTGCACAAAACTGAAATTCTAGAAGTGTAAAAACCTAAAACAAGATAAAAACATCAACTCCAACCCAAAATTAGAATTAATGGTTACCTTCTCATGCTGTTCCTTTGTCCCAAAGTAGCCACCAGCACCAGACATTTGCTGACAGCTGGTTTCACTTAAAACTTCTCTTTTCCTTTTCCAAGGGTCCATTTTGGAGATAAATTCTCGTACGTGCCATGTGGAAAAGACTTTAGTATTTTGTAGCCTCAGTGATTAAATAGTGTGATATTTCACATACACAGTAAAGGAGCCATTAATTTCCCTGAAAACAAAACCACCTAAAGGTGATACCAAATAAACTTGTCAGCTCCCGATGCCAAGTTTGCATTGCAAAGAAGTTATTTTTAGCCTGCAAGTGTGGGCTCCACAGCAAGTTGCTGGTATTCATAAACAGGGATGGGATGTGAGGCTTTCATGTGCACTGAACAGAGCCAAAGGATGGCTCCTGCTGAATTCTAACTTTGAACTCCCCGGCTGCCTGCTGCTCGTCTCTTCTGGTTGAAAAATATCTTGCTTTTAGATGCAACTTGTTGCCTGCTTGACTGTGCTTCATATGGGACAGCACACGCAAAAGCACTTTACGTGACACTATCATGATTTAGCACTGAGCACAGCAGTGCCCTAAAACAAGAATAAAAGCAGATGTGTCTGCTTGTATCTTGAGAAGCTCTTTTAATTATTTTAAACACACACGTCACCAAGAAAAGCATTATTTTTGCTGATGCTAAATGAAATCTGGACATTAGAAAGGTGCTCAACAGTACCTTCTGCTCATCCTGAATTACAAAGAGCAGCTATGAATATTTATGTTGATGAACAGGCAGATATTGGAATTTTATCAGATGAACAGGACTGGCTTACTCTCAATCTGAAGCAACTGCTCTTATAATCACCCATATTTCATTCTTCTAAATCCAAAAGACATCAGATCATTTTGAGAAGCTGGAAGCCAAATACTAAATTGTTCATTAAAGATTATACATCTAATGCTCAACACACAACTCTTCATACAGAATGACAAAACAAGAATCATTAACCAAATTGTTCCTCTGAAACCGTCCTGCTGGATTCCCTGGTGACTGCATTGCTCAGAGTCACAAAGCAGCTTCGCAGTCACTGCAAAAACCCAACAATCCCACTTGGAACATAACCTGGAATTTGAAGGTCAGCTCTTCTCCTTCCTGTTTGTATCATTACCATAAAAAACGTTTTGTAACAACAGTTCCTTGTTACAACAATTCTTTGCCCACCTCCATGAAATAAACTCAACCATCTTCATTTCCATGGGGACGTTTTCCTGGCAGTAACTCCCCCAAGTTGTGGGGATGTATCGACTCAGTTGCTTCCTCACAAAACAAAACCCGCCCACACACACAAGTTGCTAAAGAAAACATTATCTTTAATGGCCAACCACTGTTTTGGTGGGGCTAGGGAAGGAGGACTCTCTGTCAGAGAGGAAGAAAAGTTACTGCGGGAAAGTTGACCAGAAGTCTCATCAAAAATAAACTACAGAATATTTGTGGATTAGTTGTTCCAGAGAGCTCACACTTCGCCCACCACTATAAACCATCATTTAGCCATAAAAGCAGTAACTGAGGGGAAAAATAATAATCCCCAAACCGGTAACTTCACAAAGAAGTTTTCTGTACACCAGCAGCTAGAAGAGATTTAGAGACACACTGAAAATATGCTGTACCAGGGAAAACACAGACGTGTAGCCAGTATTTCCTCTCTGAACAGG
This sequence comes from Cnemophilus loriae, assembly GCA_013397755.1. Classification (NCBI taxonomy): domain Eukaryota; kingdom Metazoa; phylum Chordata; class Aves; order Passeriformes; family Corvidae; genus Cnemophilus; species Cnemophilus loriae. The sequence continues at coordinate 143,640 of VZTF01001870.1, read as the reverse complement.
GAGAGGGGGAAAACCAACAGCCAAAATCATCTCTGAGAGTCCCCAGTCTGGTCTGTTCATCTGGAGCACAGGGCTGAGATGAGGGAGATGAGCAGACACCGGGGTGAAATCACTCTGAACAGCCACACACACTTTCCTTTTCCACATTCCCTGCTCTTGCTGGCAGTTGTCTCACACAGCCCACGGCTGCAGCCACGGCGAGACAGAAGTTTTTCAGCTGTTACCCCACCTACAAATGTTTTTCAGCTTTCTCCCCCCACACTTAATAGAACCATCACAATCTTCTAAAGAGCCTGTGAGGCCAAAATGAACAAACCTGCATTTAAAGACAGCAGACTTTCTTCTGCAGAGCCTTTCGTGACAGTGCAGGACATCCACGCCTCCCTCCCAGAGCCAGCCCTAAAAACACAGGTTGGAACCCACTCCTTTGGACAGACCAGGCTATCCTCCTCCTCCTCCTGCTGCCAACAGAAACGAGCAAGAAAAAGTCCTTATTTTGCAGGCAGGTTGGGAGACTATCCAAGGCCAGCTGCTCTAGGATGATGCCCGTGTTGGTAAAAACATAGTTTGTTAACAGTTGTTTTCCCCAAAACACAGCCCTGGAAGTGGTGGGTAAAAGAAGTCCCTTTCCCTCAGCATTTTTTTTGCAAAGGCAAAGGACTGTGGCAAAAAAAAAAAAATACTTAACACACGTGAAATTAATATCAGACTTTCAGATAAAAACCTGTGACACCGTAAGAACTAAATACAAGAGTTGACACAGTAGAGGAGAGGGGGGAAAAGCAAAGGGATACTGATGTAAAGATCAGATCACACGGTCCAGCTGAGTGAGTTCCTCAAAAATCAGCCTTCAGGACCGGCCTTGCTGTCCTTGGCTACTGCTATTGGTTCTCCTTGAACACAGGCTTGATTTGGACATATGATATCAGCTAATTTATCCACTTCTGATGTTACTGAACTGGTTGGGTTTTAACTGGTTGCATTTTTTTTGTTTGTTTATTCACCTCTGATTATGAGCATCAAATTCTCAGCCATGTAAACACAATTATTTAGCAATGCCCATATAAAACAAACTGGCATTCCTATGCAGAAAGACCCTAAGGAGTTAGCCATTTCTCTATTGAATTCAGTTTTCTGTAATATCAGATGCATGTTTGGCATACTCAGTAGAGAGATGTGAATTTCTAGAACCATTACAGGTGCCTCCTTGTACAAAATTAACCTTAGAGACTGTCAAGTTATTTGACAGCATTCAAAAGAGACAAACTCCAAGAAATAAGAAGCTGATACAGGTTTCGCACCACACATTTGCAGCGTTCTGCCCCTTCTCTCTGCCTCTAAATGTCATACAATTAAATACAGGCAGAAAGAACACTCTAAAATCAAAGTATTCAGATATACACAGCAGAAAAATTACAGGTTTTAGGTAAGAGAGTGTGGTGCCTTTGTCACCTTGACAGTATTCCTTTAACCTCATTATTGTTCTGCAGCCAGGATAATAAAATAGACAAGATGTCTAATTACCATAATTTGTCCATTCTGGCTTATAAAACCCTCAAATGCTCATTCATGCAGCTGATTGAATGAGCCTGTCCGAGCATAACAACAAACACAGAAAAGATGCTGGATATTCGATTTGGTCATTTGATGCCACAGGAAAACAGGACACAGCAGGAAAATTCCTCTCTACAGGTACTGCAGCAACAGGTACTGCCCTTGTTAGAACTGCCCACGCTCTTGGAACACGTAACCCAGGATTTCCTAACCAGCTCCCATAAAAATAAAGCCATACAGAAATTTAAGGTGCTGTTTTAAGCACAGAGTCAAGACAGGATGTTGGACGATGGACTGTCACTGCAGACTCATCACACCCAATTTCTCTGCTTAATTAATCAGCAGCAGCTTCTTGCTGAACAGCAGCACAAAGGGGGGTTTCTCTTGTGAGTTACCACTACTCCAACATGTTTAGGATGAGCAGTGGGGGTTTATCCTTGGGGACAACCTGTCCTGGCCCTGGTGCAGGGCTGCACTGAGGGGTGACAGCGAAGCACTGCTGTTGTGCTGGTCACAGTGTCCAGGAAATCAAACTCCAGCGAATAAAGCACTTTGTGCAAGCGGCACAATTATAAATCAAAGGGTGGCGGGGCAGCTTCTGTGCAGTTTCCTCCCTCCTCCCACAATCCATAAGTTAGCATTTATGCAAGACTGGAGCAGCACGGCATGCAGCCTCACCTGACTGCCCAGGCACCCAGGGCCACCTGGTTTTGGGTACAACTGATACCGAAAGGACACAGGGTTTTGAAACTCTCGAGAATCAGAGCTGGAATGAATTACAACATTTGGCCCACACAGAAGAGATGCAAAACATTTTTGTGTTAAAAGCAAATACCTGACAAAACCCTTCCTTGCACACGCCTCCCTCCTTCCACCTCTATTTTTACCCTTGAACTTCAATTTTCCCATCAGGAATTTAATGACCGAATGCTCCCAGGGGGAAGAGCTGGGTTGTGCAATTCCAAACACGCACGTTTCCATTTATTGTTTCACAGAATAAGAGGAAAATCCAGCCTATCCAAGTACAACACAGCGTTTCAAACATTACATTTGCCTTCCAGAGTTGAAAGGGAAAGAAATGTGCTTAAAACATGACTTGCAAAAAGAAAGGAAGAGAAAATATGTTGCAGGCATAAAGCTGTATTGTAAGAGGCTGCTTGAAAGGCTGCCAGTGCTGCCATTCCCCACAGCTCCTTTGTAATCCACACACATTACAAACATCAGGAATACCTAGTATGATTTTTATTTTTAAGCTGAAGTGGGTTCAGATACCAAAAGAGTGATTTTTAAACTCTCAAGCTCTTTTGTTAGACTTTCAAAGGGTCCTGGCTTGTGTCAAGTCCAAGGCTCATTTCAGAAATCAGGCAGGGGACTTGGCCTGCCTAAAAATCACTGAGCAAACCCAATAGAAATTAGCAGGAAAAAAAAGAAATCAGATCTCTCAGTCTCCTCCCCTGTTTATTCTTCTCCAATGGAACCGCTTTTTTAAGTTCAACTGCTAAATGTAATTTTTTCCAATGACTTACGAGCGCTTAAAAGAAAAATTCAATATGAAAACCTTTCAAATGACACAACCCTTCATAGGATACAACTCTTCATTAGAAAGAAAACCGTGGACAAGTACATACATAAACATCCCTGTACTTCATGCAAATAAAATAAAATAAAAATAACCCTGCTTAGTTCAACTAATGAGCCCAGAGATCTATCAATTACCAATACACAACGAAGCGGGCAGTATTTCAAGTCCAGTGAGTTTCTTTGCTTTTATTTATTTTTTCTTTGTTTCTTAAACATGTCCTATCAAACTACCACTGCACGATATTTAAAAAATATCCACATTTCAATGCTATAAACCTTACATCAGGCTGAGTTTGGGTTCTTGAATGCATTTGCCCACTGGTTCACTGGCATTAACTCAGCTACCTGTGCTATCAACACACACAAGATAATTCAGAAACAGATGGAACAAATGTGAAGCTTTCCTTTTTTATTATTTTTGAACAAAATAAAAGAATTACAAGTCTGTTGATGCCTCTTGCTTTGTTCCCACTGCATGGATATGACAAAGGGGAACAGTAACTTATCCAAGGCTGTGTGTGTTGGCAGCAGAGCCTGAGCTCAGTGTTCCTCATCTCCTCTGCCTGCTCCATGTTTTGTTGCCACTCATGCCAACCTAAGGAAGAGAATTTCACAGCACAAGTCATTTTGCCCAGCATTTAAGGCCTTCAGAAAGAAGGGAAGAGGAAGGAGATGGTATTTCTTAAGCCTCAAAACCAAAGTATTGCCCTGCCTTTTCCCAGATGCCATCTCCCTTCTGCCACTTTAACTGAGGTTTGTTCATGGAGCTGCTCCTGCCAAGGCAACCAGAACTTTCCAGTGCCTAAAGAGGCTCCAGGAGAGCTGGAGAGGGACTGGGGACAAGGGATGGAGGGACAGGACGCAGGGAATGGCTTCCCACTGCCAGAGGGCAGGGATAGATGGGATATTGGGAAGGAATTGTTCCCTGTGAGGGTGGGGAGGGGCTGGCACAGGGTGCCCAGAGAAGCTGTGGCTGCCCCTGGATCCCTGGAAGTGTCCAAGGCCAGGTTGGACAGGGCTTGGAGCAGCCTGGGATAATGGAAGGTGTCCCTGCCCATGGCAAGGGGTGGGACTGGATGAGATTTATGGTCCCTTCCAACCCAAACCACAACCATGCACCACACTGAGTCTGGCCATCATATCCTCTCAATATTCAGAGGTATTAAAGCTGGAAAGAAGCACTACACAGCCAACCTGAGCATGACAACGTTTGGCCATCACTGCTGCTTTTGAAACATACCCTCATTCCTGCCAACAAGAACTCACTGTTACCTGTCATAGCCAGTTCCAACAGTTCACAACCTTTGCCGTGAAGAGTGGTACAGATAAATTCCCAATCAGTATTTTTCTAGTTTTAGGCTTTCATACACTTGGTCTTCGTGCCACCTTTCCCTTGTCACAAAGCAGGTTTCCAAGGCGATGGCAGCACTTTGTATCAAGCACTGAAGCCCTGAGGTAGCTCCAGCACATGAAATACTTCACTATTTATGATCCCTCAGCCTCTAAAACATGTGTGAAGGTGCATTTCAGCAAAACAAAGTAATCTCAGTAATGTGACAAATATCTGCTGACAGCACATATCCTACACACAAAAAACTACTTTTTATCTTCAGTCCTAACCCAAGGTGTCTTACAAACCTCTCCATGAGCCCTCCTTATCAAGAATTAAGAAACAAAGGATAAGCAGCTAAAGCCATTCCATACTCCCATCTTAAAGACTACCTGGTTTATATAATGGGATTGGATATTTTACTGAATTATTCCAATAAAATCCCAGAATGAAAAATGCCACGGCAAAGACCAAAGATGCACGGCTACAACACAGAAAACGGCCTTGTTTTCACAGAATGACTACTGCAAAAAAAAAAATTAAAAGCACCTAATTTTCAAGCACCAAAGGGCAGAAATAAAAATTCTTTCTATGTTTTGGCTTTAGCTAAATAGAAAGCATAAGTCTATCAACATGCACTTCACGTTTCTGTCATGGAAACTGCTACACCAACGCTCCACTTAAAAAGGGATCCCCACATGAGAGCAGCACAGATCCTCAGCCAAAATCTCCATGGTATCAGAAGCCTCGAGTGCCAGCAGATGAGCAGACAGTATCAGTAAACAAATGGGAGAAAGGTAGAAAAGGGAATAATTAATCACTCAGATGACTGGAAAATATCTCTGTCATTTCAAACAGCTCAATTGGCCCCTCTTTACCTTGCAGGATTCGGAGCTGAAGTGAGCAGTGTTGAACCAGCAGCGCTTTTGTTGCTGACACCACGAGAGTTACCAGCAGTAAATCTTTCACTGCAATAAAAGCAGTCCTAAACGACCAACAATATTTCCATCTGCATCAGATCCTCAACCACTGCTAATTAAAACCCTGATGAAAGGGAATAGGCTATTTTGAAGAAGTGATTCATCAGATAAACATCATATGCACTGGTGGTTCTGTGTGCAAAGTCTACCTTTAACTACCAGGAATAAAAAGTTATAGCATGCAAAAACGTTTTAAAAAAAATAACAAAAAACCCAACTCAATCCACCCTGTCCAACTTTCTAAGAATATGGAAAGATTAGTTTAGTTTCCCACAGCACAGGAGGATCATACACACTGACAAACTCGTGGACACAGCATTAACAGGTGATTCCTAATGAAGATGCTTTTAGAGACTTTGAGCCATGGAAGGTGAGTGTTTACAGGAAGGAACCTGCTCTGCCTGGATCACTGCTGTGAAGCAAAGGGACTTTGAAGTTCTCTGTGGCTGCATTGTTTCAATTGATAAATGGCAAGGCAAACCTTGCAGGGGGGTTAAAACAAAACTCCACCACTTGCAGCTATTTAATGGCTTTGAGGAGAAATGTGAGCCAGCAGACAAAGCTGCCACATGCTCACTTCACTGATTCCATCAAATACTCCAAGTTATTGGTGAAGTAACTCATAGCTGTGCGTTACTTAAAAATTAATAAAGCATTTAGAGCAGCTGTGGTGGCCAAGGCAAGAACACCGGGCCAGGAAAAGCATGCCCTTTAAAAAGGGAGATTTACCCAAGAGGGCAGAAAATGCTGGGTTTTGATGCCTCCTCAGAATTGCTCAGGTTTGGGTTTGGCCTGCCTGAAGCTAAATACCCTGCATTAGCAGCTCATGGGTGGAAAAGTGCTACTCAGACCCAGCACAGGACAAAACCACCCCAGTCTGGTGTTACAACTACTCTGCAGCATTTAACAGGTGACTGTAACCCAAGAACTCAGTGACCCATCTAACTCTGCTTCCTGGGCAGCAAACTGATCTACCAGACAGAAGCGAGAACCATGCTCCTCAAAATACTGCAAAATTGGTAAAACACTGGTACAGGTTGTCCAGAGAAGCTGTGGCTGCCCCTGGATCCCTGGAAGTGCCCAAGGCCAGGCTGGATGAGGCTTGGAGCAACCTGGACTAGTGGAAGGTGTCGGGGTTGGAATGGGTTACATTTTAAGGTCCCTTCCCACCCAAACCATTCTATAATTTGATATATTCCACTCAGATCAAGCCAACAGTTTGCTTATCCATGTTTGTACATCACAAACATGATGGATGAAAGAGATGGGAGAAGACTGGGAAGGCATAAAAGAGGCAGCTCCTGAACGAGCATCAGCTTGAAAGCACAGGAATCACTTCCAGTGGGCTGTTCTTTATCCTTTGTGATCACTACAGGTCTTCTGCACAAATCCTGTAGCAACAGATAATTCTCTCTTCGGACAAGTTTGCTTTGTCTCAGGCACTGTGCCCTTCCTGGGAGGAGACACCACCACAGCAGCAGGGCGAGGTCACTCTGCAGGGAGTTTTCAAGGCCATTTTGGGGTCCCTTCCCATCTGCCACTCAGAAACCTTAAACAAGGTTTGAGACACAGAGGAAACCCTCCCCCAAATTCACATGCACCATTGGCATGATTTTTTAAATTTCTTTTTTTTTAGCATTAAATAATAGAAAAAGGCTACAAATGAGCCTTACAGGAGAAGCCATAATTTGAAAATATTCAGTTGGTTTAGCAATGAAAAAGATTCCCTATAAAGCATCAGTGGCAAGAGACTCACATAAGAACAGGCTCCAGCAACTTGGAATTCAAATAATAAACTGAGTATCTCCTTTTAAGGGAGAACAAAAATCTTACACTGTACTCCTGCCATTATTACTCATTTTCCATACTGCCTTTGGTACTGTACTTGAAGAGGATCTGATTTATAAATAGATTTTAAAAGGTCTTGAAATGACATCCTTCAAATCACAATTAAAAATTCAGTAACTGTTTCAGCGTAAAATTTTTCCTCCTTCTTGAGTTCCCATAAATAGATTTTTCAAGTCTGACTATAAACTCATTATTTTGCATTACGTTCCCCTGCAAATGCCGATTAAAAACTTGCTCTAAAACTCCAGTCATAATTCCAAGCACAATCACTTGGAAAACAGCAAAGATTTTTAACTTTTGGCCATTTCATCCATTTTTATAATATTTCATAACCCACTGTACCCAGATGGGACAACAGCAGGAGAAACCACAATTATGCCGTAATTAGTTTCTTGTAGGCCTGAAGATGCCAGGAGAGACGAAGCTGTCAAGTTATTTTCTTTTGTGATAAAAATTAACTTCATTTTTCTGCAAGGATGGATTTCAATACTTTTCCCGAAGGAATCAAGCTCTTTCTAAGCATTAATCCTGACAATAAACAAGGCTTAATGACTTTTATGCAACTTGGCAACAGTTTTAGAACTTGTTAGTGCCAGTGAAGCCTTTGGAATTGTATCTGCCAAAATTTGCAGCAAGTCTGAGGCACAGGCACGACCACGAGCACAGGAACTCCTAAACACTCATCTTCCTACCTCGCCTGCAATGTCTGAATTAATCTGCTCAAATTACACCTTCTCCTATCCAGTGTTTGTCCTTATAGAAAACTTAAAAAACTCTTTACCAGCATCTGCCATTGCCAAGGTTCGAGGATCCAAGTAGTTAAGGTTCAAAACGTAAGGAAAAAACGTTGTTTCAAAAGCCACGGTAACCTGGAGCATGTCTGGCAAACTTTGCTAAAGGTTATAATCACTGATATGCTGAAGAACGTCCCAGAATTAACCCCAAAACTCAGGCAAGATCCTCCCCGAATGACAAATGACCGAAGGAAAGACAAAATAATTTTAAAATCCTTGATTTTTTTAGGACAAAGGACGTCCTGCAGAGGTTGTGTCCACACAAGCCAAAGCAGCCAACAGCCAAAACACAAGAAACACTCAGCACTGCTCAAATTGGAATTTCTTTGGGTACCACTTCAACACCAGGTATAAACGAAGTTTTCATTTAGAAGATAATTATTCAAGATGAACATTAGATAATTGTGATCAATTTTTATAGTTTCTGAATGGACGTCCTGCTAAATATAATTTACCAAAAGGTGCAGACTTGTCGCTTGCCAACAACCCCTCACAAATGAAGCTACAATTAACTGCTGACATCACTACTGCCTTGAAAACGAACTTGTCTCTCACTTTCAAACATATTAATTATGGACACAATTATCCAGTGACAGCTGGTATTTATACTGAGTTCTGTCAGCTTAGTTCCCACATCTCAGCAAGGCAAGTGCAATCCAAATTCCACTCGGAATCAGGTCACTCTTCAGCAGTATACAAGCAACTCATGGTTTTATTAATGCACAGAGAGCTACATAAATTATCTCTGGAGATATTAAAAAAAACCACATCTGGACATAATCCTGAGTAAACAGCTCCAGGAGACCCTGCCTGAGGAGGGAGGGATGGAGCAGACAGCTCCAGAGGCCCCTTCCAGGCTGTGACTCCACAGGCACATCCCTGTGTTTAAGACTGCCATGAGTAAGCCTGCCATCACTCCAAAAACAGCAATTCCAAAGTATTCCAGGACTGCTCTGCCTCTCACATCTCCAGCCTGGAGGCAGCCAGGTGATCTCCTTGCTCAGCAAAAGACATGTCACAGAGTACACGGAATCTCAGCCACAGCCTCTGGAAAGGGGTTGTTGGCATGACCTGACCTGGGAAAACGTCACCTGAGAAACCTGAACAGGGACTAGAGGACGAGGAAGATAAAGGTATGAGGAAATGTTTGATTACAGAGCGCACGACAATCTCAGCCCAGAAAGCCAGCACTGTCCTGGGCTCATCCCGCAGTGTGGGCAGCTGGGGAGGGGGGGATTCTCCCTCTCTGCCCCACTCAGGTGAAATCCCAGCTGGGACACTGCTTCCAGCTCTGGGGACCTAGCACAGGGAAGACATGGAGCTGCTGGACAGAGTCCAGAGGAGGCCACGGAGATGCTCCAAGGGCTGGAGCCCCTCTGCTCTGGAGCCAGGCTGGGAGAGCTGGGGGTGTTCACCTGGACAAGAGAAGGATCCAGGGAGACCTCAGAGCCCCTTCCAGAGCCTAAAGGGGCTCCAGGAGAGCTGGAGAGGGACTTGGGACAAGGGCCTGGAGGAACAGGACAAGGTGGAATGGCTTCAAATGGGAAAAGGGGAGATTTGAGTGGGTTATCGGGAAGGAACTCCTCCCTGTGAGGGTGGGGAGGCCCCGGCACAGGTTGCCCGGAGAAGCTGTGGCTGCCCTTGGATCTCTGGAAGTGTCCAAGGCCAGGTTGGACAGGGCTTGGAGCAACCTGGGATAGTGGAAGGTGTCCCTGCCCATGGCAGGGGTTGGAATGAGATGGTCTTTAAGGTCCCCTCCAGCTCAAACCATTCTGTGATTCCAAAGACTGACATCCTTTCACAGGAAGCTGTACCAGGATATACCAGGATATACATCACACACTGTCAGAGAACTCCACCAGTTTCACCTTGTGGCACCTTCCAAGTAAAGCACTTCCCTCCTTAACCAAGAGATTCTTAATTATCACCAGAAATTGGGTCATGGAGGGCTATGCCCAACTCCAAACCATGCTGCAGTAATTACTTAGGACAGAATTGAGCTCAATCTGTACCACTCGCACTCCTGTGCGGTGTGAACCTGCCACGATTCTGCTAATCCCACGTAATTCCTGCACTGGGAACACTGTGAAAGGCTTGCCAGTGCTCCTCCTGCAATTCAATTAAACCCTTAGCAGCACACGAAGATACCTCAGTGGTGACAGGGCGAGATAAAACCACGTGTGCAAACTCTGTAGAGAGGATTCGCACAGGCTGGGGCAGAGCAAGGGTGGGAGGTTTCAGCACGAAGTTGCTTCACAACCTCTGCTGCTTAGGGCAGGTGTTCAAGAAAACTTGTAGGCAGCAGAGATGCTTGTAAGCCTCAGCTGGTGCAAATGTGGTTTCAGCAACCAGAAAATTGCTTCCTCTCATAACCATCCCTATTTCTCTCTTCTCTGCCACAAAATCTGCATATGGTTTTTCTTTGTCTTTTTGCCTTTTTTTTCCTTCACACCTCTAAAGTTTCTGCAGACCACATTGTAATTTTCCCCTTCCCTTGGTGCCATGGCTGCAAACTCTGCAAAGATATTATCTTCAGGTGCATTTTTTGGAAGGAATCAGAAATATATGGGCTGTGACTTACATCCATTCCAACATGGAAGCTGGCTGATGATAAATACCATTCCAAGAGCTCAGAGAAGAGCCTTGAAACCAGGAAAAGGTTTGACAGAAGAATAAAACAATGGATAATGTCACTGCCATAGAATTCCAGAATGGTTTGGGTGGGAAAGGACCTTAAAGATCATCCACATTCAAGCCCCAGCCATGGGCAGGGACACCCCCCACTATCCCAGGGTGCTCCAAGCCCCGTCCAACCTGGCCTTGGACACCTCCAGGGATCCAGGGGCAGCCACAGCTTCTCTGGGCACCCTGTGCCAGGGCCTCCCCATCCTCCCAGGGAACAATTCCTTCCCAATATCCCATCTAACCCTGCCCTCTGGCAGTTTGATCAGAGCTAAATTTTGACCAGAGTTATTCGTATTAGGTAATATTTTTTGAGTGATTATATTTGCTCCCAAATATAGATAAAATTCAGATCATAAACGTACGCAAGCAATGCTTTAACAAATCCAGAGAGCTGGAAGCGCTCGTCACTGCAGGACTGCTCAGATAAAGCTGAGTGCATATCCTGTTCCTTCATTTCATTTATCTGATCAGCACAGTAAGGCTTCAGCTGCTGAGGGACAGAACAAAATGCTGGCAGAAGGCTACAAACCCTGAGGAGAAAGGCAGAAAATGGTACTGTGCTCTCCAAAAGGCCAAAAATTCAAGTAAGTGGAAGGGCCTAAGAACCTCAGACAATACACATTAAGATACAGGGTTTCTTTACGTCACGGCCACAATATAAAGGCTCAGAGTTCTGGCCCCACTGAGTGATGTGACCTAATTAATTATACACCAGCATAGGAAGCTTCTTGCTGGGTTAAAAAAAAAAAGACCAAAAAATCCCCAAACACAAAAAACCCCAAGACAACAACAATAACAAGAAGAACAAACCAGAAAACCACCCTCCTCGAACAATAAAAAGCCATCCTCCCACACAATAAAATGCTTCTTGGACTAGATATCAACCAAAAAAATGGGAAAAATGCTAGATTTATTTTAGAGGCTTGAAATGGAAGAGAGGCATCTGCAGTCCACAGTCAGATAAGGAGCATATGGTAGAGCTGAGGCAAAACTTACATCTCCTCATGCAGCCACTGCTCTTAGAGAAGTCCCTCCTTCCTCTCCTGGTATCCTTCATGCCCAGCCCTCTTCCTTTTGCCAAAAAATCACTATTACCCTGACTGCTTCTCTACCCAAAGGAGCTCCAATCAGATAATTAGTTTTGTTAGACCATATATGCTTATCAAACCTTATGCTTATCAAGGCTGCCATGAACTTCCGAGCACTAATTAAAATGCTATTTTATTTCACGTACTCCCAGAGCAGTGAATGCAATGCTCATCCCACAGCAGTGCACAGGAAGCCAGATTTACATCCCCAGGATTTGTCCTGCTCCACACAAAACCAATGGATAAAGACACAACTTATTCTAATGCAAATTACAACCAAGGGAAGATAGTTTGGTACTTCCAAAACTGCAATAACACAGAATTTAGTGCTCCTTTTAGGAGGAGGCCATAAACAGCCAGACTTCCAGAGCTTCTTTCCAGGAAGGAAAAGCATTCCCAGCAGAGGGAAAGGTGCTGCCCATGCAAGAGCAGCAGATGCTGCATTCCTGGAGACCGAGATCATGGAAAACAAAAACCAGAAATACCTACGATATGCTGATTGTTGATTTCTCCTCACAGAAGGAGGAGAACAAACAGGCTTGTTGTGTTTTTCCTCATCTACTGAAATTCAAATAGGTAGAAGAACATCAAATACTGAGGCAAATCTTGAGGTGCTACAGCAACTGCAATTTCCTCATTTTACTGTAATAAACACACACAGAAACAAGTTCCTCTGCATTCACTAGTTTTATTTCAGACTTTACAGAGCTGGTGACAAAATCAGAATAAACCCCATAAGCGCAAGGCAGTATCCAGTGCAACACTGCCATCCTAAAATTAACACCCCCACAACAAAAGAAGACAAATTACCTCAAACTAATGCACTCAAGTAACTCTAAAAACTCATTCAGATTTCCTCAGGACAATGACTCTAAGATACTAAGAGGTTTCTCCTTTTCTTTACTTCTCACAGTAAGCCTGTATATAAACTAGGAAACAAACCCTGACAGTTTTTCTATTCCATTTTCCAAAACCTAAGGAAATTAAAAGACTCTATGGGATATTATCTACCTGTGTATTACAGTTGACCATACAATCATTGATAATATGATGAGGCATCACCCACCTTCTCAGGAGAGCATCAAATCCTGTCCTGCCAAAGCACCTCAACCCTGAACATTCAGATTATTTTATTTCAGATTAGTTTGGGAGACACATGTACACAATCAAAATGACTGCAACAGAGAGTGTTAGAGTTGTACAGCACGAAGTTATCCTGGTTATTAGTAATCGATCACATTGGAGGGTGGGAAATATCCTCTTTTGCATCTTTTCCTGATCCCATTATCATATTAATCTGATCAAGATTTTGGAGTTTAAACTCAAACATCCCCAAAACAAAACTGGTTGGGCATAAAAACAGTGAGATATAGATATATATATATATAGAGAGAGACTCCTTTTAAAGCAAATGAATTTGTCTGGTTTAGCTTGTGGATTTAAGAAGTCGAGGAAACAATTAACACTTCACAGTCTCCTTGAAGCTTCAAGACCTGATATTGAGAGCTTCAGATACAGGTGGGCTTGAAAAGCAAAACAGTTGAGACAGTTCCCTCAAAATTGCCACAGACGGTTCAATAAAAGCTCCATTCCACTCAAATATTAAACATATTCATTCTAATAGATTCAGCATGGCACCAAGAGGGGTTTTGGTTTTGTTTTGTGGTTGTGTTGAGGCTTTTTCGAGAAAACAACCCAGCTCTGGGAACCGGCCCCTACTGCTGGTACCACGGTGGGAAGGGACTACAGGTAACTTTCTGTTTGCAGCAGAAGTCAACTCCCCGGAGAAATCCCTGTCAAAAGCCTTTGCCAGCTCCAGAGGGGTTTTCCTGAAGGACTGGATGCTGAGCAATTATCACCACCAACCTCCAAACGCCGTCTGCAAGCAGGTCAATAATGCCACGAGTGCTTCAGAACTTGCAGCTAGATTGCACAGGAAAACCCTTCAATTTAGTGAAGCATTAAGGCTGCAGGTACTTTCCAAGTGTTCTAGGTTTCAGGGAGAAAAAGCACCAGAGATCAAGAATCAATAAAGCACAAGTTGAGGGTTGTACTTCAGATCGCATGACATGAAACAAATTAATTTTTCATCTATTTGCTCTTTCCCTCAAAAGCACCAGGTTATTACCAACTTGGTCAAATGAGTAGCAAGATCAAAAAAGGCCTCTTTGATGTTCATCCAAGGAATATGAAGGGGCCAAAGATTATTCCAGTAGTGACACGGCCACAAAGTTCTCACTCCAAGAGGATATGGCTCATGTTAAAGCAATTTTCACTTGCCACATGGGCACAGAGCTTATGGATAACAGATAATCCTAATTAGCTATGACTATATTTGCCATAAAAAAGGTAGAAGTAAATAGGTGTGACCCAGCTGGTGGGAAGGGAATCAGCTCTAAAAGAAATCGTTAACACGAGCCTCACCTTTTATTTTCTTAAGCAATACAAAATAGGTTACAGGTCTGTTTTAAGCACACTGACACACACACGAGCACAGTTCAAAACTTCAGTTTACTTTTTATCCATCACAAAAATTAATGGAGGGTTTCTGCCTCGGATTTTCACTTTTACTGCAGTCAGAGCACGTGAGCTGGAGCAAACACTTCCTCAAAAGCACAGCTTGGAAGCGCAGCAACCCCCTTCTCTCCTGGCAGAACTCCCACTTCTCAATTTTACCCGAGATAAGGATTTTATATGGCGAGCCTTCACCTCCTTGTGCAAATTAATTCCTCCCTCGTGCAGCCAAAGCCTCAGGAAGTGCAGTGGCAGAGCCCTGGGTGCCAGTCCTGCTGTCCCCAGGACAAGATATAGAAAATGATTTCTAGGTTCTGCAGAAACTCATCAGGAGTATTTAGATGTATAATTTTTATATCAGAAGACAATTTTGAGAAAAATAGATGACTGGGAGCTGGATGCAGTCTAACCTTAATGCACATGGAATTATGAAAGTTGGAAAAGCCCTCTGAGACCATCAAGTCCAATCGTCCTTCCAGCACTGCCCCATGTCCCCAGGCGCCACATCCACACAGCTTTTAAATCCCTCCAGGGATGGGGACTCCACCACCTCCCCAGGCAGCCCCTTCCAATGCCTGAAATCCTGCCAGTGAAGAAACTCTTCCTAATATCCAACCTAAACCTCCCCCAGCACCAGTTCACCTCCATGATACAGGTTTAATACCACTTCCTACAAAATAAGCTCTGATAATAGAGTGAAAAAGCAATGTTTTCACCATAATTTCATTCACTCATTTAAATTACTCTGTCAGTTTTAAATTAAGCTTTTTTTTCCTTTCTCTTCCAACTTCTTTAAGCTGTTCAGTAACCTGACCAATAAAACCCAGCGGAAACAACTATAATTTTACAGAACAAGCTCATGCTTGAAGTAAGAGTTGAGCAGGAGTGCAACAGAGGCCAAGTTGGCAGTGCAGGAAAACCTCATGGTGCTGTTTTTGCAAACATGAACTTCCTGTGAGCTGTTCTGTGCCCACAAAACACCAGTTTGGATGTTGAGAGGGGCAGACTTCCCTTTCTTCTGGATGTCAGCTCTGGGCCTCAGGCATATACACACACACACACACACTCCCTGCCCCCCCAGCTTCCTGGGACATTGCTGCACATGAAAACATTGCACAAATCTGTCCCCTCGAATGCTGAACTAACATCAAACCCAGAAATTTCATTCTCAGAGCTTTATGCACCCCTGTGACCCTTCAGCCAGGGGAGACATTCCTGCTTAGTGCAACTGTGTGCCCCTTCCACACAGCCTAATCTGAATTTTCCCCATCCCAAGCGGTTTATACAGAATTAATACAATGCCAGGAAAGATATGGAGAAGCAAAGGCACGGCTATTAGCTTTCACCCATCTTGGAAGACAACAATATTTCTCCCTCTAAATTGCTTTGCTGTCAAATAGCAACCGTACCACAGCATGCAAATGGTTCAGCAGGCCCAATATTCCATTTCTGGTGGTGTCCAACAGCTGAGACTCCTCAGTCAAATGCAGGAACAGCTGGGGACACAGATGCCTGAGATGAGACAGCTCTCCAAGTGGTTCTTGCCTAACATCAGGCCGGATCGTGGGTGATTTTTGAGAAAATGTGGGCATTTTTCCATGACTATTTACCAGTAATTGCCTGTTTTCTTGGGAGCGGGGAGTTCTGCAGATTAGTTCCATAAACAGCAATACCTTCATACATTTGCCTCCTTTTCTGATCAAGCATGTCCTTTCCTGATCATGCATGTCCTTTCCTATGGTAGAAGTGAAGTCTGTACCCTGACGTGCTCCTACTGCCATGAGTTATTTTTTAAAAGTCAAATTTTTCCTGGTTGCCCCTACCAGTCAGCTTTTCTGGTTCATTTATATCTGCATATACAAGAACACCTATATCATCCTCAGCATTTCCTCTCTAGGCATCTCAGCTCTCTGAGTGATGCAAATGGATGTAAGCGTGCAAAAACTGTAAGATACAGAACAAAGGTAAATAGGATCATGATGTGTTCAATTTTTGCCAAACCTTTCTTTAACTGGGATTTTTGCTTATCATTCCACGTGTATTCCTTGTACAGCTCACTGAAATATGTGATATATGTACTTTGTCACATCACTGAGGTATTTTTTAATTTATAATTAATGTTTTTCCACTCAGGGTACATTTACCTCAATCAACACAGTCCCTTAGCTATAATTTTTGCACAAGAAATCGATTTATGTGCAGTTTTACCACCTCACTACTCAGGCACTTCCACACTAAAATTAACATTTCCCATTATGATCGAGGGAGCTCGAGGTCTCTAACACTCCCCACAGCACGAGCTGCTAAGTCACGACTTATTTTCAGCTTTTAGCAGCTTTGAGGAGAGTTCTGGAGTCACGCTAAGGAGTCACCCACACACACCCCAGGCAGGTGAAAGGCGGCTTCACCTTGCTCTGGGCAGACCCAACATTGTGTAACTGCTCAGGCTGTGCCAAGCAGGAGCTTATCCTGCCTCCCCACATGCTCCTGCCTCCGCAGCACGGGATTCCTGGCTAACACACAGCACAGGGAGCTTGTGTGGGCTTGCAAGAACACCCCATTCCAGTTTTTAGCAACCAATCTGTTTGTTTTTAAATCTGAAGTCACATGTGTTTGTTACTGTTCCTCCACTTCGCGCTTAACCCTTCACAAAGAGTGAACTAATGTTGCTTAGTCCTTGAGACCCTAATACTTGTTTTTTGGTAGCATTTTTTCAATAGTTAAATCTTTGCCAGAATGCTGTCTGAATTGGCCCTAACCTTCATTTCTTCAAAAGGATTAGAAGCTTCTTCAGCTTTGTAAGAAGAAAGAAACTTCAGTCCAAAGACAAACTCAGGAAAGTTTTAACACGCTGGGCTGCTCATTTTAACCCAACCACTGCCTGAAGTCCATCATCCATCTGAAATCAGCAATTTATTACCCACTTGAATCACAGTTTGGATTGGAAGGACCTTAAAGCTCATCTCATTCCAACCCCCTGCCATGGGCAGGGACATTTTCCACCATGCCAGGTTGCTCCAAGCCCCATCTCCCCACAGCCTTATTTAGGACTGTCATACGTCTCAGAAAGAAAACGGGAATTGGAATGGCAGAAGAATCTTCTAAAAATATTCTTTCCTATGTAAAACATACTTGGGCTTCACCCAGTTCCTCATCAAAGCAGAAATCATTGAGCTCAGCTGCTGCAAGGCTACAAAAATCCTCAAGCCTAAGATAACAACACACCCCTTCTCAATTTCCAGAACTCCTTAAAAACAACCAAACTGAGTTTAAGCACCACGACTTGATGAGCAAAAAAACCTGTGTGGGTATAGAAAAATAAACTGGTTTAAATCCAGAAGCAGATACCTTAAAAGCAAATCTTTATAAAGATCCTCAATTACTGAATTATCTACTACAAAGCACTAATTATAAAGACATTATAATAGCTGAAGAGGAAAAACCCAGCCTGGTTTAACACACTTGTCAGCTCCAGTTAACTGCACTCATTCCTTGGAAGAGTTTTTACCCTGTGCCAGTCTTTGGAATCTCTCTGTTCTGCAAAACAAGAGGGAAAGCAGCTAGAAACCACAAACTGCAACAAAAGTACAGTGAAATCAGCACTTGTTTCATTTTTAAGCATTTTCTCTTAATAAAAAGGCTCGGAGGTGGTTTGCTGGGCAGATTTAATGAATGCTTTGCTTTACAAATACCACTGCTGATTCACAGGGCTGTGCCAGACTGACACACCACTGATCTCTGAGCTCATATCAGTTACACATCAATTACAGTTATGTCTGCAAGACAGAATAAACCTCCTTTGTCTGACCTGTCAAAAAAAAAAAAAAAATCAATCTTTTTAATAGGTCTTGTTTGGGAAACGTAAAATTACACCACAAGCAAATTGACAGTTAAAAGAGAAAAAAAAAAAGGCTACAAAGGAACCTGGAGTAATTAGAGTCAATTTGGAGATTTTCCAAAAAATTAATTCCCATAAACATTCCAGTTGTTGCCCAGGACTTATCTATTCACTTCAATCGCAATGAGTTCACACCCTCTTCCAAGCCCCAGCCACCGAGTAAGAACGCTGTGAGTAATCTTTGCAGCACAGAGTAAATCCCGAGTTGATAAAGAAACTTCAGCCTTGACCTTTGCAACAGGGAGAGCAGAGGGAGCAGACAGCTCAGGAAGGCAAACAAAAGAGGGGACAAGTCATGCTAATGATATTATCCATCCACAGCGAATCCCTGGAGCTTCACACATCCTTGAGGGGAGATTTTGATTTACAGAGGTCATTCGGGGAAATTTGTGACAGAACTCAAAGCTCTGTCACAATTAATTTTGTGAAGGCAGCTAAAGAAAAGGGTGAGCATTTCCACACGCTGTAATTTTAATTTTAACTCAAGAAGCCACCACACAACCAAACCCACCCCCCCAACCGCCCAAGGTTAATAGAAAAGCCTGCCATGGGAGGTCATCCCATGGATTTTAAAATTGATCTTTTGTACGTGATCAGGTTACTGAAACCTGCACAACACCATTAAGGATTGCTCAATAAAATAACTGCTACCTCTCTCCAGCTCAGGAAAGGTCATTTCTTGGTTAAGGAATAACAGGAGAATGTCAGATCTTTTTCAGCCATATGAAAAGAGACTTGTTTTAAGAGCATCTGTTTCACATGTACTTATTAATCCTCAAGTCTCTAGAGAAATGTATAAATAATATATTCGGTTTGTAGATGCAAGAAAAAGTGAGGTCCATCAGTTATCACCCGGATTTTCGAAACATTCCTTAATTTTTAATGCCAAATTTGAAACAGCTACAGACACTTTTCCGAAGACCTGAGAAGATTTCAGTGGCAATTACACGGACACAATTTGCCATATCCAATAGTCAGGCCCCACACACCTCAGGCTGGGGGATTTATTTACATCTCCCCATCTCCCAGGCTTGGTTTCTCCCAGAGAGGATGGAAGTGGGAAAAAAATGCATCAATCCAAAAGTCATGGGTTGTTTTTCCAAATGTCACTCCCTGCCAGAGCACGGCTGAGTCATGACAAGTGGGGATGTGACAGCACAGAGTTCTGTTTCTAAAATTCTTTTCCCAGTTCCTAAATTGAACCTGGCATCTCAATGAGAAATGCAGCAAAGCTCTGGAGGTTTTCAAACTTGCCCTGCCTGTGCAAGCACCTAAACTGTGTATTTACAATATTATTTGCTTCTCTTTTCCCTGTTTAGTTAAAAGGTTTGCCAGCATTCTTTCAGCTCACTTGAGACACCAGAAAAGTCTGAAATCCAAAGGAATTGATTTTTGTAACAGAAGGCAAAGTAGTTGATGGTGGATTTGGAAACGGAAGCAGAACCTGAGCACAAATTAACCCCCAGACTTAGAAAAACTGCAGCTAAGACCAACCTTTCCCTCGAGCTGATATTTAAGATTCCTCTGATGGAGCTGCAGAAGCCAAAACAATTCAGCAGCAGCCTCTCAAGGGTGTGACCTGTTCCAAAAGGACTCTGTTCCAAACCCTCACGGCTCCAGCTTGTGTTTTTGGGATGTGTTGTCTCACCGTGTGCAGGCAAACCCTCAGTGCAGTTAACGGGCCTCCACTTTCCCCTCTTCTATTAAATCACCCCATATAAATTTCCTATGCTTCCTGCTTAGATTAGCAATGGCCATTTGTGAGGATGCAAATGAAGCATTCTTCGCTCTGGCGCTGGGTTCTCACACTGAGCTCACCACCTTGTCTGGGACCTCAAGCCACTGCCAACGCAGCCCTCCCCTGCCAAGGGACACGGTTTGCATGATGTGTGGCTGCCCCATGAACATTTTTAAACACATATTAAACACTACAAACCAGGCGTTTCATTGCCATGTTTTAGAGAAACTACGAGTAACGTTTTTAATCCAGCTGTGGCTGACTCGGCTTCCGAGAACCTCAATTTCCTGCCATTTCTAGAGGCTCAAATCAACGCAGGGTTTTGGCAGCTGAACAATGCACACGTTCCTGGAGGAGGAGGATATTGATACAAACAGAAACACCCTCCCACACACACAGCCCGTTAGGTTTTAAGTAACTTATTAAAGCTCCAGTTGCACTGTCTGTATTAAATCTTTCAGCTGATGACAATGGAAGGTAAATATTGCACCTGATGATCTCTTCACTTGTCCATTCACTGCCACTTGGGTTTGAGGAGTTGAAATGATCAGAGATCAGTTAATGAATACTGACCCCCGACACACAGCTCAGCTTCACATGAAAATTTAAACAAAGCTTTTCTATGTGTTTAACTGAATTTTTCTCCTGTTACCCTTAAGACCTCTTCCTTTTTTCCCCCCAGAAAACAGATGACTGACTGCAGACATCCAGCAACAGGTTTTGCCTTTTCCTGTACCATTATTTTGTTTCATGCATATATTTTTTCATTTCCTCCCCTTGCGTCAAGCAATAAATTAAACAGTCACAAGCTTAACTCTGTCACTTATTACATGACTTTTCAGTTTCACAGTAATTTAATAGATTAATGCCAGTTCCGACACAAACTGGTCCCTACCCTCAGCCACCTCTCCACAGATTTTTGATGCATGGAATGCCCCGCTGTCAAGAAACTCCTAGAGCTACATCTCTCCAGAATGTTCCCATTCCCCTTCTTACACCATGACCCATTATAAGAAAACAACTGTGAAAATTAATTTCATTCCAAAATGACAAACTGTGCCCCGCTCAAATTGTTTTGCAGATTTAAATTTCTCCTGTCCCACTGCAGCACATGAGAAAAAAATGAATGTTCATGGACCCATTAACCACTAACACATTGTTGGGAGCAGGAAGAAAATGCACAAGGTTTCAAAGCAACTTCCCAGCGTGGTAAAAACCAGCCTTATTTTATGGATGATGGCAATTACACTGTGGAAAGGGTATATATAATTTTTTAAACTAAAAGCCTTCTATCAAGGCCTACATTTCCTAGTTGTTAGACTCATATTTAATTTATGCACCCTGACCTGCCCAATTCAAAAATCTTACCTGGCATCTCCTTTTGAAAGGTTGGTGTTTACTGGGTGAAGAATAACCTTGTTTGCATCCACATCCACCACACATTTTGTATGCAGATCAAGCTCTATAAAGAAATGAGAGAGTGTCAAGTGCTGCTCCTAAAGCACTGGGATTATATACACCATTACTTCCTCCAGACACCAAATTTATTCATGCAGTCTGACAGCCACCCATCAGCCAGAGAATAGAAACAGGACTTTTGCCAAATTCCACTTCTAGGGATATTCTGACGGGATGGATCCTGTCCAGCTTTAAAGCAAGCACTCTTTTCAAAGCAAGAAAAGGCATTTGGGTTTCACTGAAGGACAATCAGCATATACAAGGGCAGTATGAAATTTCTTCTGGGGGAAAAGAACCATTTAGGCTTGGTACCACTTTGACAGCTCTTCTTATTGCTCCCTCAATGCCTCACAGGCTCACAGGGAAAGCTGCCCCTGCCATCTGCAGCACATTTTCCCCGGCCACTGCTGTGATACGGTGCCAGCTGTCAGTCCCGGGGCACCTGCTCGCAGAAATTCAAGTCCCATCAAAAATAATTTAGGTGCAAGCACGTAGAAAAGGGCTTGTCCTTCCCCCACAGGCTCCCGGGAAGTCCAGCTCTCCCAAGTGACGTTAAGCAGTGGGATGTGCACTGTGAGTAACGAGGATATTTGGAGTGTGGGAGAATTCTCGGCCGTAGAGGCGGGGAAAGCAAAATAAAAGCTTCAGATAACACTGACAGCAGTCCAAGGTATCCACCCAGTGACAAACAGAGTTAGGTATGGGATAAAGCACACAGCCTGCACCCAAAGTCACTGCTAGAGGATATGGGGCCTGGACACAAAAACATCCCTGCATGGTGACACTGGCCCTGGAAAGGGCTCCCAAGGCTGATTCCGATGGCCATGACACACTGTTCACACCCAGCGTCACTGCTACAGCACCCAGGATGTGTGGCCTGGACACAAACATGTCCCTGCACGGTGACACTGGCCCTGGAAAGGGCTCCCAAGGCTGATTCCGATGGCCATGACACACTGTTCACACCCTCCCACGCCGGGATGACGAGGGGCTACGCTGAATAACCTCCACACAAGGTTCAGCACCTCAGCTGAATCACCCAAGTACGCTCGTGTCTAATCATGTTAATTATAATCCTCATCCTCCTTCATCTCTGCTCTTTCCTCCTCGGTCACCTGTACTTGCTCTTTCACCTCACAGCACCTTATAAACTCACTCTGGAAATGTCTCAGGCAGAGACCACAGATCTTACTTACTGCACAGCACCTTGCAGACTTCTTACTCCAGGTAAGTGACACAATAAGAGGGAGTTTCTTCCACGGACATTTTTGGAAAGAAATGTTACAGCCTTTTGCTACCTGACACGCAGCAAAGAAAGCCAAAGCTCGAGATCACTGGCCAAAGCAGGCAGTCACATGAAACTGAAATCCTCCTGAGCAAAACTGCTCCTCTGTTATTACACTGTGCTTCTGCAGGAGGAAGAGCCAGACGAGTTCCAGAAGCCAGTGTTTATTTTAATTTCTCCCCACACCCTGAAAGCCAATTTACCTACCATTAATATGCAACACATGCTTGCTTAGATGAAACCATGTTCTTCGTACGTCCCATATCCGACAAGGCACTTTATCTTGGTCGGGCTGGTTAGTGATTAACATTCTGTATTGCAGTGACCTGCTTTCCCAGGTCCCAAGGAAGGGTTTTACCTGCCTCATGCATAGCATAAGGTCTGCAAGCAGCATGGTCTCTGTCACATTTTTTAATGCAGCTCTTGAGAGAGAACGCCCATGGCAGGCTTTGCATCCATGACTGCCCAGTGAACTCCGTCTTACCACTGCTCATTAAACCTCTCTTTGTGAAATGCCCTTAAGAAAGCACACAGGCAAGATAAGAGACTTCCTTAAAGTCAAATGTCCTCACAAGAAAAAAGGTTCAAAGCGAATTTGTCCTGTGCAACACACCTTGTCTGATTATCATCCTCACACAGGTAATGCTAAAACCCCTCACCTTGGTGTGCTGCGCCGTTTTGGAAGATGTGGTGAGCCAAACTAGCAGCTATTTCCAAGCAGAGAGGTTCCAGTCCTTCCTCCCTGTGCCTGCTGCTCACCTCCTGCCTCTACTGTGCTCAGCAGAACCTCTGGAAGTCATCTCAAGTAACTTCAACAGCAGAAAACTACCCAACACGGAACATGGATGTATCCAGACCCTATGGAAAGCTCTATCCCCACTGAAAGCTTGGCCATGCAAACAGCTGGGGAGAGCTGTGCAGAGGGAAGAGAGGAGCTGGAAGAGACCTTGTCCCAGCAGAGATGAACTGCTCCACCAGTTCATGGTGTCACACGAAATAAACCCCTAAGAAACAGTTATATTGAGCCTCTAAGCTGGGTCTGGATCCAGACATCCTTAAGGCTGCTTATCCCAGTTACCTTGGCCAAAGGCTCACATGGCAACTCTCCTTTCAGCTGATGAAACAGTTTAAATCCTGTTTGAACAGCACATCATTCGCTTTCTTCAAATTCTGGCTCCATGACATTCTTTAACAGATGTCTGAATCCTTTAATGCTTTCGGTACACTGAGAGATGAATCTTACATCAGCCACTACTCAAACTTTTATCATCATCATTTCCACCTCATTAAGTTCTTAATATCATTAAAGCAGGTTGGCCTTATAGCCAAATTATCTGCCTGCTCTTTTGGATATGATCACACAAGGACTCCACCCTTACTTTTACTAGTTTCAGTGTCTCCCAGGTGAGCTGGGTTCTTGCTGCTCCTGAACAACAAGCAGAATTGGGATGCACCAAGATAAGATCATAAGGATGCACATCCAAACACCCCAATTAATTCGTCCTCTAGTAAGGACTCACTTGTCAAAGTTCGGTATTATTTTCTTCAACCATTCAGGTGTGTTTTTTTCAGGCAGCATGAAATTTAGAAATTAAAAGATGAAATTAAAAGATGACAGAAGCGGCTCACTGTCAAACTTTGGAGATTTATCCCAAATTTTGCACCTCAAACAAAAAAGAAAATTTCACCTATTATTATTGCTAACCTGCTTCTACCTTCAGTCACTACCGAGCAAACACAATCAACTACTCATTTGCTTCATCAAATCAAGAAACTAATCAGCTAATTGCTCTTTGAAGAATTAAAACTCCAACTCTCAACATCAAGAACCATTTATTGCACGGAATGAAAATCTCTTTCACAGCTTCAGAGTAAGAGAGCTGTGACATCCATAATAAAAGGGTAACACGTATCTGAGTCACTTCTCCACATTTACATTTCACAGCTGTAGAAGTGTTAAGCAAAGCTGGGCTGAGTGTAAGAAGAATTGTTAAGTGTTGTGTCCAAGCTACTCACAGAGAGTTCCTTGGGTGAGTTTTCATTTTACTTGTGAAACTGGAAGGTGGGGGTTGAAGGAAGCCACTCTCCTTCCCCTTTTCCCTTGATTTTTCAAGACTCCTAACAAGACTTTTCTAAAACTGGGATTCAGTGTAGACCTTAGCTGAAACCACACTTGTGTAAATCCCAGATTACTACTATGCCCTTGATAAAAGCCTTGTGGGTGTTGTACAAATAATTTATACTCCCCATATACACTTTGGGCTTTTTCACTAAGAAATTCAGTGTGTTTCCAATGGGGTAGAAAAGTCAGCAAGCAAGAGAGAGCTGGAAAAACAAACCCAAGAGGAGCCTAGCACCGCAAGGAACAGTGGATTCAGCAGGCAGTGGCCCACTCCCACCACAGGTAAGAATTTCCAGTCCCTCTGTAACAGCAGTCACATGTCTGGTAATCATAAACTCACCACAGCAGATTTTCCACAACAGAGTTAGGAAGCACTGGCAAGGGTGCCACTTGAAATTGTACTAATCAGGTTTGGGGCAGAGACAAGGAGTGTGTGTGAATCCTGGAGGAAGGGGAGAGAGGTATTTTGGAAAATGTTGGATGTTTTCACCTTTGGGAAATTTCTGTCTTTGCTTATGGCCCAGGCAGGGAACTGTCTTCATGGATTGGCTGCAACTACTGACAACAGCGGTTGGATAATGCTGTACCCAGCTCTAGAGGCTGCCTGGGGTGGCACAACAAAAACACCTGAACTGCCACGTGGTGACACTGCAGCTTCCTCAGCCACGACCCTAAAATCCATCCCACTTCAGGGTCACTGCATTTCAGAACCAACCAAAATGACCCTAAGAGGCTTTTGCAGGGCAGCTTGAAATAATCTCAAAATGAATGATAAAACAGGTAAATAAGGGGGTCTGCAAAGTTTTAAAACTCGTGGCTGGGGGGGCACAGCATAAGATCTTTTAGTAGCACAGCCAGGGTAGATGAAAGGTCTGCTACAAATTTTGTTTCCATATTTTCCTCTTTACATCCCCTATTTTTTCCACACTGTATAAGATGATAGCAGCCTTCCAGAGCCTAAAGGTGCTACAAGAGAGCTGGAGAGGGACTTGGGACAAGGGATGGAGGGACAGGACCCAGGGAATGGCTTCCCACTGCCAGAGGGCAGGGATAGATGGGATATTGGGAAGGAATCGTTCCCTGGGAGGATGGGGAGGCCCTGGCATAGGTTTCCCAGAGAAGCTGTGGCTGCCCCTGGATCCCTGGGAGTGTCCAAGGCCAGGTTGGACGGGGCTTGGAGCCACCTGGGACAGTGGGAGGTGTCCCTGCCCATGGCAGGGGGGGGCATGGGATGAGCTTTAAAGTCCCTTGCAACCCAAACCATCCAATGATTCTATGAATTAAGGGAAAGCACTTCCCAATTAATCAAGAGCTTTGATTCCATATAAATTTTTCCATTAGATCTCAATTTAAGAAATCAGGCTTATGAAGGCTGACAAGTTTTCCGGCCATTTCAAATACCATTTGATCCTGAACCCCACTGAAACTGAGAGATGAACCTCGTGTTACAAGACAGGTCGAATAAAAGTTGTCTCAGATTCCTCCTGGTCCCACTACCAGATTTAGGGCAGCTGTACCTTCAGTGACACCTCAGGACCCTTTGGAGATGGGCCTCAAGCTCTGTAGAGTCACTGGGAACCACAACAACTGGCCTTGGAGAGCTTCACAAAAGCTGCAAAAGCCAACTGAAGTATAACAAATAAAACGTGAAAGGTTTAAAGTGCCTCTCCTAAGCTCATAAGCCAAAATTGGCCCCAAATACAAAAGCTCAAATAATCTCCTGTAAAGACAGACGATAGAAATTTTATATTTTAAATTGCCGGTAGATTTTCAGGAGATTAACATTCCCTTGGAGGTTAGACCTGGAATGTTGTGGCCTGAGCCGTCAAGTTGCATTGGATAAGAAATTACAGTTGGTTTCTCATACCTTTCTTGGTCTGGAAAGGCAAATGGCAAAAACACTGAGAAATGTTTAAACAGTAACTTAAAAATATTTGTTCATCACACAAATCAATTAAATGCCAACTAAAAAAAATGAGAGGCTGTTGTTTGGGGTTTTCTGTTGTTTTTTTGTTTGAAAAGGAAATGTGGAAGCCAGTTCAAAGACAACAAGTCCTCAAGTTCCACTGCCAATATTTGTTTCCCAAGAGCGACTTCTCTTTCCCCTTTGCTGCGTAGGAGCCAACACAAATAAAGGCAGAACTAACTGAGGAGATGAGTGAATGTGAAGATAACTTCCATCTACATGATAATGCTAAGGGCTTATATGGAAAAAAAGAGTGCAAAAGCACTTTTAGGGAACTGATTGTAAGACACAGTGATAAATTCTGACAAAAATACAGTCATTTGACTCGTACTTTACGTCTACCAACACGAAGGCACCTTTCAAGCTTCTCCTGTTATATGAACTGCTCGAACGTAAGTCATGAAATTTTCAGTTTGCAGCAATTAAAGATCATTAAATATGTACGAGTGCATCTGGAAGGGCACACGATGCTATCAAAGCTTGTCCATGAGGGGGGAGTCAACTCAAACTCGTGAGCACATGGAACACAAGGCAGCTGCCCTCTCATGTTAATTCCATGTTGTCCAAACGATAAAAAATGTGTTCTGTCCTCTGCTGCCTCATTTTCTGCAAGGAAGGCATTTCCCAAACAGCTTTAGTGAAGGCACTCCATGTATCTGGACATGGACCTTGCTCTGCTGCCTCAAACACCCCTTGGCTCAAGGGGACTGAGTAAATAAATCAGTGTGGGGACTCTGGCGAGCTCCGAGGAAGTTCAACACTCTGGAGTTAAAAAGGCACGAAATGCAAGAGTTCTGCTCTGCCACCAAGCACCCAAAAGCCCAGGCAGAGCTATTCCAAGTGTATCTGATCTTCAGGAGGAGCAGCCAACCTGAAACCAGAGCAGCAAGGGAACCTCCCCCTGCACTCGGAAGGTGTAATTAGCACTAAAATTCCTTTGTGGCATCCGCGTTGGATGTCTGGGAGTCTCTGGCTGTGGGGAGTGAGGCTGTGGCACCTCAGGAGCTCTTAAAATACAATTGCCTCACAAGATGAAACATTAACTCTGCATCCTTTACCCATTTGGCACTGTACCTCAAGGTTAATCCTGCTCGTAGCCCAAACACTATTTTATAGCTTATCAGCCATCACCAGGAAATATTCTAAACTCCAGGCACTCGTGCATGACAAGGATAATGCTGAAGAAAAGTCTTGTGGTTTGCACGTTGCCATCAGGATACAACAGGTGCCATTTCACTCCCTTTAATACCATAATTAATCTTATAAACTCGCTTGCACAAACTCCAGTTTATAGATAAATTGTCTCTGTTGTAATCTCCACGGGAAAACAAACAAACAAGAGCACAGGAACAACTCCCACCTCCTCACCTCAACCCCCAGAAACATTTCAAGTGGCTGGAAATGAAACCTCCTCCGAAAAGAGTAGGAGGACACAAAATTACCACCTGCCAGAGTGATCAGAAGCTTGTACAGACACAGAAGCAAATTCCTTCCTTACAAGCACTGGAAACAGAACCTTTAGCATCAAAACACGACAAGATCCCTGTTTGAACACTGACAGTCTCGATAAATATATGTACCAACATAACAGATACCTGAATGTGTATTTACAGGCAATCCAGGTATTTAAACTGGAGCTGCAGGTGTTACTCTACAATTCTAGTACAGTTTAATCCAGGTATTTAAACTGGAGCTGCAGGTGTTACTCTACAATTCTAGTACAGTTTAATCCAGGTATTTAAACTGGAGCTGCAGGTGTTACACTACAATTCTAGAACAATTTAATCCAGGTATTTAAACTGGAGCTGCTGGTCTTACACCACAATCCTAGAACAGTTTAGTCCAGCAGCATTGCCAGAATGCAGGCAGTTGTTTTCCTGCCTTTCTTGTTCAAAAAGTATTGACTCAAGTGAGATGCAGCAGTCTGGACTGGCTTAAGTGTCATCAGCCATATCCTTGGGCATAAGTCATGTTCTTTTAAAATAGAACTTTTATCAGCATTAATTAAGACAACACTGAACTGATTCAATGGCACAAGGAAACATAATGACTTGAATATACTCATGCACTGCCTGTACCCAAACATCACCTGAAAACAAAGCATTCAATCAGAAAAATCTGAATTAAAAAGACTTCCGCTGTCATTTGCTTTGCTTCATAGTATGCCTTGAGATTTGCATTTACCTGAAATATGATGAATACCTGCTCAGAGAAGTCAAACGCGACACTCATAAAAGGAAATCCACCGCAACTCTTAAATAAAACAGCGAAAGAACTTCCTGATTGTTATCGAACCCCCATCTGAATAACGCAGTGCACTAGGAAATACTTTAGTGAATTACAGAGCCAAGAAAATAAAAGACCAGGAGCCTTATCTAACAAAGCAGTACTGAATTATTTAATTCATAAAAGCCTGTTAATCGAGATCCCAGCTTGCGAAGTAGAAGGGATGTGAAAAAAGACGCCTCAGTTGCCACCCAGCAGAGCCTCCAACTTCAGGCGTGGCACTGCGAACGTGTGGACACGGCAGCAATTTTATAAAAGCAAAGCTTCCTCACAGGCTTTGTAGGATTGAGGTCTAATTTGAAGCAAGATCCAAAATAAAGTATCCTGGATGCAAAAAAACCCCAAACCCAAGTACAATTAGAAAGGCTTCCCCTCACTAAAAACGAGTGCTATAAACTTAAGTTTATGGATTACCACTCTGCATGAGAATGAAGCAGGACCCTCAATCCAAACACCCTGAGATGTGAGTGCCATAAATAACCGATTATTTGATACACAAATCCCTTCCACATGCAGGCGAAGAACCCATTATACTTTTATGAGCTGTAAAAACTCCTAACAGTTAAGCACACCACTTTTATTAACCTAATAAACCCTCGCCTTAAGAAATTCATAACTCAAACACCAAAGACAACCACCACCACCACAAGTAAACACTGAGAATATTTCAAAGCTTAACTTTCCACAGCCTCAGCCATCTGACAGGTTTGCAATGTTAAGCCCTTCGGTGCAGAGGGAAGGAAAGAACATTACTCGTGATCCTGCGGAAAACAAATACTTGCTTCAGGTCCAAAGCCCCAGAACTCCATACAAATACTGCTCAGAACAAAATGTGTATGAAAGAGCTTCCAGGAAAGCTGCCTCTTGCCTCAAAGCCTAATAAAAAAAAAGCCAGGCCACAGAAGTCTTGCAAATGGATGACTCTTCAGAAAACCGGCTGCACAAATTCTTAAATTTAACATTAAATAGGTAAGAAAAATTGTAGCCTTGATATCACTGTTTGTTTCCATAAATTCAAGGTACATCAGAAATACCATAGGGAGGTATCACTTGTTTAGACCTGACCAAAACATCTGGACTGTGACAAATAATCTGCTGGGAAAAAAAAACACTTCCAAGACATTTTGTTTGAGGGAGAAAAAGACATGGATCTTTTAGGCTAGACTTAGATGGATTTGGGCATCACTCACAAATAACAGGATGTTTAATAGCTGCAAACTGGCAAGAGTGGGGGGCTCAGGCCCCCCTTCTCTCTGATGAGCATCAAGGACTGATACTCAAATGTCCCTAATTCCTGGACGAGTCTCCTGACAGGAGTCATCCTCTCCACAGCATTTTTAAGTTTACACAGAATAAAAGACAAACAGAAGTTGGACTTGTGGGTCCCTTCCAACTCAGGATATTCTGTGAAGGAGAATATCAAGATACAATCTACATTTCCTCTAGATTCCTTTACTTCCCCCACTGCTTCCCCACAGTTCCTAGCTGGAAAGGGGCACGAGGAAACTCAGGGCTGAACAGATGTAGGATATATGCCGGAAGGAGAGGTGCATTAGTCACCCCTGGGGATTCCAAACTCCACCGAGCGAGGCCCTGTGCAACCTCCTCTCATTTGACGTGCTCCAAAGGTCCCTTCCAACCTGAATTATTGTCTAATCCCGGGCGTGAGGAACACCAAGCAGTCAGGAGACGCCTGGGGCACAGCCAAGGAAATGACCTCTGTCAGGAAAGGGACATGAGCAAGAGGAAAGCCCAAGTCTGCCACCGACACCAGGCACCACCTTTCAGCTCCTCTCCCAGCTCCCACCAGCTCCTCCACAATGCCACTCCAGCTCCTCCAAGCTATTCTCTGTAAGGATGGATCCTCCTCAGTTCTGAGAGCTCGCACCTGAAGTTTAACAGAATGCAGCTTTTGGTCAAAATATCCTCAATTTCCCTAAACCACCAGACTGTAAAGACATCAACTCCACTTCTTGTTCTGGAAGTGGGATCCAGGAGCTCTTGTGAACTCAGTGAACATTCCCGTGCTGACGTTTTACAGGTGTAGAACCACTGTATTGAATACCTTAACCTCTTTTCTTTCTTTTTTTATAGGAAAGAGTTAAAAAGTTATTTTGTTTCAGATCATGCAGACGTTAAAGGGCTTCCCCTCTTCCTCGTTTTTTCGCTTCAACTACTAAACTGACTTCACTGGATTCCCTTTCCCCAAAAGGAATTATTGGCATACTCCTGTGAGAATGTGGGATAAAAAAAAAAGCCACCCTACACACATCTTGGCTTTCTTCTTCACCTTCCCATTCCTTGGCTGAAGCTGCCTTTTCATACTCGCTTCCTCATCCTCCAGAGCAAGTTTTTCTAATTACGACAAGTAATAAACATTTAAACAGCTGCCCAGACCACGGTCTGATTAACATAACCCTTAGGCAAGTTTCGTTGAGCGGGGG
>VZTF01001870.1:97842-112009 GCA_013397755.1 Cnemophilus loriae | reverse complement strand
AACAACCCAAAAACAACAACAACAAAAATTTCTCATGCCAATTCTCGCTTCCTCTTCTGTACTTTCCTGCTTGTTTTTGTCCTTGTGTCGCTGTCATCTGGTTAACAGCGTCCCACTCAAGCTGCAGAGCAGCGGGGTGAATTAGCACGGGGCAAAATGCAGAAAAAGAGGCATTTTCCCCCAAAACCCCAAAGCAGGAAGAAGGAAGCGCTCTCCCAGCAGGAAGCGGCTGGAAGGCAGGTGCAAGAGGTGCGGAGAGGGCTGTTCCCCGGGGGAGCGGGCAAGGCGAAATAAAGCCATAAACCCGGGAAGGTTTAGGAAAAGGGATATCGGGAGAGGGCGGTGAGCAGAGCGCGGCTGCGGCCACGCACCCGCCTGCGCCTATCCGGGCTGTGTTTATTCGTGATAAATAATTAAGCACACACGGACACGCACCGATTCACCCGCGCTGGGGCACACCTGTCCCGACCGACACCTGTCCCCAGGGACAGGCACCCCCGGCCCGCGCCGCTCCCGGGAAGGACAGGGGAGGGGGATGCTGAGGAAAGGGGGTGGGGGGAGTCTCACCTCGCCGGTTCATGGGGCGGACACGCACCGCCACCTTCACTTTGGAGTCCCCCATCCTGCCGCTCCAGCCCTCCCGGCTCCCTCGTCCCTGCCCGGCTTCCGTCTGCCGAGGGAGAGCCGGAGCGGGGAGGAGCGCCGGCGAGGGAGGTGCCGCGCCGGGCCAATGCCGGTCGGACTACAATTCCCAGCGTGCATCGCGCCGCGCCACGCCCACTCCGCTCTCTGAGCGCCGCCGCGATGCGCACTGGGAGATGTAGTCCTACCCCCGTCCGCAGCCTGAGAGCGAAGAAGACTGGCTGAATCACGGAATTAATTAGTGTGGGAAAGACTTCCAGGGTTATCGAGTCCAACCTGTGACCCATCACTACCTTGTCACCAGGCCAGAGCACTGAGTGCCACGTCCAGGAGTTCCTTGGACACCTCCAGGGACGGGGACTCCACCACCTCCCTGGGCAGCCCCTGCCAATGTCTAAGCACAGAATCAAAGAATCGGTCAATTTAAAGATGATCACAGCAGGTCATCTGGTCCAACCCCTCTGCTCAAGCAGGGTCATCCCAGAGCACATGGCACAGGATTGCAGCCAGACAGTCCTGGAATATCTCCAGTGAGGGAAACTCCACACCCCTTCTGGTCAACCTGTTCCAGCGCTTGGTCACTGCGCAGGAAAAAGCTCTTCCTCATGTTCAGGTGGAACTTCCAGGGCACCAGTTTTTCTGTGAAGAAATTCTTCCTAATGACCAACCTGGCACAGCCTGAGGCCGTTCCCTCTCCTCCTGTCCCTGTTCCCTGGGAGCAGAGCCCAACCCCCTCCTGTCAGGGAGTTGTGCAGAGCCACAAGGTCCCCCCTGAGCCTTCTTTTCTCCAGGCTGAGCCCCTTTCCCAGCTCCCTCAGCCGCTCCTGGTGCTCCAGCCCCTTCCCCAGCTCCATCCCCTTCTCTGGACATGCTCCAGCCTCCCAATGTCCGTATTGAAGTGAGGGACCCAGGCGTTGTATGCTCGGATGTGGAGTCCTTCAGAATAGAGGGATCCATGAGGGAGTGGAGCCAAAATGGCATTTGTAGAGTGGAGGGGGCTCTGGGTCACTCCAGACCCTGCCACTCCACCCCTGGGTGGCCACGAGAGAAGCCCATCACACCTCAGTCGCCTCCTTTTGGGGGGAGACTGAGATATTTCATGTTGAGCAGACAATGGCATCACTGGGACTACGCACCTCACCTCGGGATTTACTCTGTGTTCCATGGGGTTTCTGTCCATTAGAAATCACTTTATAAGTCACATCACGTTAAAGATCACAGAATGGGAAGGGACCTTAAAGAGCACCTTGGTACAAACCCCTGCCATGGGCAGGGACACCTTCCACCATCCCATGTTGCTCCAAGCCCCGTCCAGCCTGGCCTTGGACACTCCCGGGGATCCAGGGGCAGCCACAGCTTCTCTGGGCACCCTGTGCCAGGGCCTCCCCACCCTCCCAGCCAGGAATTCCTTCCCAATATCCCATCTGACCCTGCCCTCTGGCAGTGGGAAGCCATTCCCTGGGTCCTGTCCCTCCATCCCTTGTCCCCAGTCCCTCTCCAGCTCTCCTGGAGCCCCTTTAGGCTCTGGAAGGGGCTCTGAGGTCTCTCCCTGGAGCCTTTTCCAGGCTGAACACCCCCAGCTCTCCCAGCCTGGCTCCAGGGCAGAGGAGCTCCAGCTCTCAGAGCATCTCCGTGGCCTCCTCTGGTTTTATTCCAACAGCTGCATGTCTTTGCTGTGCCGAGGATCCCAGAGAACCATCATGAGCCATAATCCAATTTACAGACCTTTGTCCAGGTCCTGTTTTGGTCTGGTTCCACAGAGCAACCCCTGATGGGTCCAGTGTCATTTGCTCAGCGAAGGCAGCTCACTAAAAACCTCAGCAGGAATAATCAGAGACAGTCTGAGCAATATCACGATTTATCCTCACCAGACCCCTCAACCGCCCGACCACAGCCACCGATTGCAAAGATCGAGAACGAAACTATAATGCAAAGATGCAAAAAAACCCCAAATCTCATTTAAATGGTCATGGCTGAAAACTGCCGCAGCTGCTATTTTAGTTCAAAACAAGGATTCTCTCAATGTTATTTTGAAAGGCCAGATTTCAGCAAGGACAGGAAAAAAAACCCCAAATTCACAATTCTAATCCTTTGGCTTACCAGATAGAACGAGGTTTTGTGACAGAAATAAATAAATAAATAACACATTTCCAGGTGGGTTCGAGATAAGATTTTGGCAGGTGGCACTTTTTGCCCAGAAGAACTGCACTCAATATTTATCATTTCATGCCTGTCTGACCTGAAGAATATCTTGTCAAAGCAGAGAGAAAACGAATATTAAGTTGGCATTTAAGCCATACTGGGATTAATGTCCATGTTCCTAAGAGCATCCCAAGCGAGCATGAGGTTTGGGAAGATGTCTTGAAGCTAAAAAAAAAATTAAATAACAGGTCAGAGCAAGAAGAGTGGTGAAAGCTTGAAGCAAAAACTGAGTTTTAATCCGCAGCGGAGGTAAGCATCGTCTCTGCAGCCCCGCAGCTCCCTGGGAGAGGGGACGTCCCACTCTGAGCCTGCACAGTTGGTCCTTGCACTTGTGAACTTGAGGATCCAATTACAGGATGAAACCCGGCTTTGAACTTCTTGTGGTATTTTCCAGCTGGGGCCTCGGCAAAACCGCACCAAGGTTTTCTGAAACCGAGTGCTTTGGCCGTGGGGATAAATTTAATCCCCACTTTGCAGCTGAGCTCCATGAGCAGCCAAGTGGAGGGTGGGTGGTTTTCACCTCGGGCTGAGCCACCTAGAATCTGATTTAGGGAAAAGGGATGAAGCCCGTGGCCACATGTGTGCCCTGCTGGGGGTAGCAGGTGCCACCCAAAGCCAGCCTGTCCTCCTGCATCACCTCTCCTCTATCGGTTATTATTGGTGCAGGTAAAATTAAACAGTAAATCGTCTAGGAAAAGGATATCACTCTTTTTATTTATTCCGAAGAGGTGCCAGTGTGTTTTAAGTACGCGGACAATAAAAAAATGCAATCACACAGTTCTTGTAAGCTTTGCTCCGGTTTTCTACTTGGAATGAAGATTTTGTTTTAAAATCTGAAAAAATCACTCTTTCAGCCTTCCTTCACTTCTAATAGCCAAGAAGAAACCAGGTTCACATATAACCATTGCTACTTTCTGCAAAGTTCTTCAAAGACCGAGACATCCTTAGAGCCCAAAGCCCCATCTCAGTTTTGGTGCTGTTGATGGGCGCTCTGGGAAGATGCTCGGGAGCAATAAAATTCTCACGGCTCTCTGCAAGTCCTGCCTCTGGACTGTTCCTTTATGCTTCCGCCCGCTTCCTGCACTGAATTACAGCAGCGCAGCTCCTCTTGCACTGGCACAAGCGCCACCTCAGTGTAATTACCCCACTGTGAATTCCTCGACAAGCCCTTTCCCTGGCTCAGTGTTCCACGATCTGTGGGAAGCATCTCCCTGGAGGGGCACAGCTCGGAGGGAGGATATTGTTTCCATTCACAGCCCGGGAACATGCTAATTATGCTGGGAGGAAAGAGGGGGGGTGGCAGCTTTCACTTGGGAGGGACAGGCCGGGCAAATAGTTCGTGAAACGCCAACTTAACCCCATCTTGTAGGGAATTGTCTCCAGCTCTTTTCCCCCTTCCTAGTTACTGTAATGAGGGGCTGACTTCCCAGATTAGCTCTGGCTATTTAAATGCTGATTTAATTAACAAAACATCCTTGGTGGGGGGAGGCACTACTTGTCCCTCCCATTCATTTATCGAGTTTCTGAATGCGACACTGTTTTCATCAGGTTGAGGAGCCACAGTTATTGCTGTGCCCACCTGGTTGTGGCAGGGCTTGAACAGGGACGTGGACGAGGAAAAAAACAGGTCCTTAATCTCATTTTTTTTTTTTTTAAACAACTAAATTTGATTACTTTTGTTTAGAAGTAAGTGTTTATATGCGTCCTGCCCGGGGTGTACGTTATCACCAGGCTGCCAGGGAAGAAGTTTTTGCTTTTATCTTGATGAAGGTACGAATGTTTCTGCTGTCAGATCATCTAGAAAGAATTTTGTCTCCGGGCAAGCCAGAAAACATGACGGTCCTGTGGACGTCTCTTCTTCCAAACCACAACAAGCAACAAATCAAGCGCGTTTTAAATCCACTTTTCCATTTGTCCGGGTGAGCGTCGAAAAGGAGGCATCAATTATGGATTTGCTGCAGACCTACTTTGTGCCCATAAATCATTCAGGCGTTGGAAAACCAAACCAAGGGATCTTAGCAGGGTTTAATCCAACTTTTAAGCGCCCTCCACTTCTGCAAAAAGCTCAGCACCTCTGGGACAATCCTGGGATGCATCCAGGGCATCCAGCAGCTCTTTAGCACCTGCAGTGATCAGATCCTCAGCACAAAATATGCGGTGAAACATTTAAAAAATAACACCTGTTGCCACTGTATATTTTTCATAGATTT
Organism: Cnemophilus loriae; assembly: GCA_013397755.1. NCBI lineage: Eukaryota > Metazoa > Chordata > Aves > Passeriformes > Corvidae > Cnemophilus > Cnemophilus loriae. Next base: position 106,955 of record VZTF01001870.1, on the reverse strand, counting down.
TTGTTTTGTCCAGTGTCTGGGCTAGTAAGTTTGAATCTGAGATGTTAATTTTGTCTTCTGGTTTATCTCGCTTTTCAGCCTGAAGATATGAATATATAAATGTAGTAGAAATTTGGAGGCACGGGCAAAACCAGAAGACAAGTTTGTTATAAATTTATTTCTACTTTAATTGAGAAAGAAAGCGCCAAGGAAAACCAGTATTAAGAACAGGTAAAAAAAAAAATCTGGATAACGCAGCAAATCAATTTTTTCCAAATCACTTGTGTCAAAATTCTGCTTGTTATAAAATTTTATTTATTTATTTCCAGATGAATTGCTGAAATTTCTCACGCAACATGTTGTGCAAATGTGCAGGTTCAGGAGATTCACCTCAATTTTTGCAAAGCACTTTCTGCACTGTATTATTTTAATAGGAACTTTGTAAATTTGAAAGACTGATTGTTTCCAAGGCCATTCATAACTCTGAATTACTCTGATCCTGAGATGGATTTTTGAAGGTATTTGTGTGTGACCTCCTGCCCTCACTGGTAGCAGAATCCCCAGATAAATAAATGAACTCTTGCCATCTTCTTGCAGCAAAATATAACAGAGTAAAGCCCAAAACAAACTTTTTTATAGACATCTCCCACTTTTTTTAAAAGTCATTCCAAAGTTCAAAGTCTTGGCCATAAATTTTATGGCATTATAGGACGTGATGCTCTTTCCTACGTTACCCAGAGGGAATCCCAGGCTCTGATATCTCCATAAATCCCATCCATGCCCTGTTTATGGAGGGGAAATTCCTCACAACCGTGCTTTTGTAGTGGGATTTCAACACAAATTTTACCTCTGGCAGCGGCACAGGGCCAGGTAATATCAGCAATTTACGTGCTGGTAGATTGAGGCCCCTAATGAGAATTTTCTCCTGTCGTTGACTAAAAATTTTTATTGTCCTTATCAGCTGCCCAGTTTGCTGATCCAGCGTGTGCCGAAGTAACTGGTCCTACCCGTCACGTTGCATTTTATTGGAGTGGTTCTTTCCTCAGACGAAGATTCCACATTGGATTTCATCTGTACGAAAATAAAATAGATTTTCTGTCTTTGGAGGAAACGGAGAATCTCTAGAGAGCTCGAAAAATATGAAATTTAGCAGGAGAGCAGGTTTAGCTGTTGCAAGACGAGTTTGTAGAAAAGCAAACCCCCCCCCAACACAATGCAGTCACCGATACTCTGAAGAATGCATTATTAGGGAGTTGCGTAATGTTTGCAGCCTTTATCTCCTCCTAATTCTGAGATTCAGGATCGGTGAGACCTGAACTGCCTTGACTTCAAAGGCTGGAGCGTGTTACAGCTTCATCTGCTGATTCATGCTCTTGCTGCAGAGGAGACACCTGCAAGAGCCACATTTTGGGGCTTTTTCACCCATCCCCACTTTCTCTCTTCATCACTTTCCCTCGGACACCGGATTTAAACCCAGATCTAAATTTTTCAGCTGCATTTACACCAATAATGATAAAAATAGTTTAATGCGTTTTGCAAATGGCACCACAGGCAGAAGTGCCAGCTCCGGATCCCCCCGTATTTAATGAGTCGGTGATCTGATGCTGAAAGCTGTGAAACTCTGATAAGTGGGGATGACGCTGTCACCAGTGGGAGCTGCAGGATTTATTGATGAAACGGGATTTTATCAGCCACCAAAAATTCCTTTGTGACTCCACAGGCAAGAGTGACACCCGGTGGCTGTGGAGCAAAATAAAATCAGCTCTGATTGCAATGTTCCCTTTTTCTCTCCTCGTTTACTGCTTTTTTTTCCTGCTGATTTTAAAGGAGGAGCTGGCACAGGGATGCACTTCTCTTGTAGAATGAACATCCATCACCTGCTGGCACACATTCCCTGGGATCTGGATTCCCTGGGAATTTGGGGGGAATGGGAGAGCAAAGGGATGCTGGCACCCCTCCCGTGGCTCCCAAAACACTGCAGCCAAGCAGGGAGGCCCAGATGGGGCCCTGGCACCCTGAATTTGGGCGGAGGATTTCCACTGACCCTGCTACAACCCTTCCCAAGTTTCGTCCGGGCTTGTGGTCATTAGGACACGAGATGGGATTTATTTTAACCGTGTTTCATCTGAAATAGCAAGATTAGCACAGTTATCAGAGAGAGGTGGATACCTGGGAGGTCCTTTTTGCTTTGTGCCTGCTAGATGGTGTTTATTACACACTAAAAATTGTGGGACAAAAGGAAAGAAACCGCATTTTTTTGCTCCTACAGTGGATGTAACCTGAATACTTGCACTGAGTGGTTATTGAAGTGCACTGTGAATGGTTAAATACCACAAGGGGAGTGCTAAAAAAGAGATAAATTAGTAATATTTGGTGAAAAACGGGCTTTATTTGGAATTGCTAAACATGAAAATGGAAATGTCCAGGTAATTACATCACTCACTGAGCTGTGGCTTCGATAAATGTAAAGTGTTGGCAGAGCCCTGCTCAGAGTTGGTGTTTTGGGCTCCCCTGGAAATGTGCCCATGGAACAAACCAATGGTTTGGCTCCTAAATCTGAGTCCCTGTTGTGTTTCTGTGTGGGAGAGCTGTGATATTCCACGTTCCCTAAGGTCTGCATCCATATCTCAACGTGCAAAGGGAGGCAGCTCAGGCTGAGGTCTGAGCACTCCAGTTCGGTTTACTGGGAAAATAAAGCCCAGCTCTGATATTTGGACATTGCTGCTGGCTCTGCTTCCAGTCCTTTGCTTCCCTGATGCTGCTACCTGGATTTAGGAGCTGGGTGATGCTGTTTCTATTTGAAAATGTGGAGTAGGAGAGGATTGTTGGAGAGACACATCTTGGCGCTCTGGTCCCTCTCGGCTGGGTGCAAAATTAAGAAAATGCAGAAATATTTTCTCTCAAAATGTGGGAACATCTGAGTGAAAAGAATGAAATTCTCTCTTGAATGCAGTCTCCTGTCAGGGAGTTGTGCAGAGCCACAAGGTCCCCCCTGAGCCTCCTTTTCTCCAGGCTGAGCCCCTTTCCCAGCTCAGTTCCCTTCCCTGGACGTAGTCAAACATCCAAACCTCCTTCTTGCATTGTCAAACAGCTTCACAGCTTCAACATTGCTCTCAACATTCAGCAAATATCAGATCAAAAATCTGTATCTGGAGAAAGTGGCTCCAGAGTGAAAATGTCCCCCAGGTCCTTCTGGGCCAGGCTGCCCTTTGGCTTTTCCTTCTTTTCCATTCCCTTCTCCACCTCCAGCTCCCTTTTCCCTTCACAAAGCACTGGCACTGGTGAAGATGTAGCAAAATGGGAGTTTTCAGAATCTTCAGCTCAAATCCACAGCCCCAAGGCCACGCAGAACTCCTTGCTCAGCCTCAGTACAGAACCTCAGCTCTCTGAGTTTCTCTGTTTCTTCCTCTCCCTTGTGAAATGAAAGTAACGAAAAACCAAATAAAAGCATCAAAATGTGAAGCATCAGGAAGACTCCACCGAGCCAACGAGTCCAGGGGCTGATCCAGATGTTGTGTTTGGGGACTCCCATGGAAATGATGTGCTCAGGGCTTTGCCAGATGCAGCCAACCTTCACTGCCTCCAATTAGCCCCGAGATCTTGAGTAGCATTAAAGATTTCACTGAACGTGCTCTGAGTGCTAAGTCACTGCTAATCTGTGGTCAAATCATGAATTACCAGCATGAAAAAAATGAGGGAAAGCTGTGTTGCTCACCAAGAGTTAGTGGGATCCTTTCCCCCTGACTTTCAGAGGAGGCCTTTTGCTTCCAGTTTTTACTTCCAGCTTTTTATCCCTTTCTTGGCCAGTTTTTGAGAGCTCTGCTGTGTAGGAAGCGGCCATCCCTTACTCTTCCAACCCATAACTCAGATGAGTTCATGGGTGATGCTATGCACCTCCCTCAGGGCAGTGCCTGGATTAAAATAGGCAGGAATATTCCCAGAAGTGGAATATTCACATGAATTAGCTAAACAAATCACCCTGCAAAAGGAGCACACTGAGTCACAGCAGAACCAGAAATACTGGAGTGGTAGATTTGAGGCTGGCCAGGGCATGCCCAGATTTAGCCCAAATCAGAATTTGTATTTAATGATATATCCCAGAGCCAGGAGAGACCACTGAGGTCTGTGACCCCTCTGCTCTACAGAAATGCTGAATTTACATTCTGATTCTTTCCCTAAATCTTCGGTTCTTTCCATACCCAGAGCTGCTGGTGCTTTATCTCCAGTTTGAGTCAGTTTTGGTTTTAATCCCAGTCTTCAGATCACTCTGTCTTCATGTTCTAAATTCCATTTTAAATAGATGAGGTTGTTTGCTTCCCACTCTATATTTTCTACAGAGATGCTCTGCAGCTTGCTGAAGGCTTGGATAGGAACAGGAAGAGATCTTTCTCTCCTACTTCAGCTCCTAAAAATGTAGGATCCAATCACAGAAAGGGTTGTAAAGCACTGGAGCAGGCTGCCCGGGGCAGTGGTGGAGTCGCCTTCCCTGGAAGTGTTCCAAAAATGTGTGGATGTGGCACTTGAGGATGTGGTTTAAGGGTGCTGGGCCGGGCTGATGATATTTTTCAGCCTTAAAGATTCTGTGGTCATTTGTCATGTCCCCTGTCTTTGCAGTGGGAAAGAGAAGGAAAAAAGAACCTGGAAGACAATTTTGCTTTTCTAGAGTAAGTATCAAAGGTACATGGGCTAAATCACATTTTTGCTGGTGCTGATCTCTGTCTGGGGGACAGGGAGGCTTAGAGGGTCTAATTTAAAGTTTGGTAAAGGGAAATTACTCTCACTCCAAACAACCTTTTCCTTGTTTTAGGTTGCAGATCTGCAATAATCCTCATTGCTGTCTTTCCAATGATCCCAGGAATCAGTGGAGCTGCTTTTCCCCTGCCCTGCCAGCACCAGGGTGGTTATCAGGGACATGCGTGGCTCTGGGAACAGGTGGATCCAGCTGCTCTGGGATGCTCAGTGCCCTTCCTGGTGTATTTCACAGGAACTTGGCACTTCAGAAAGTCATCCTGGCCCTTCTTCATGGCTTCCCACGGCCACAGGGCAGGTTTAGATGGGATATTGGGAGGGAATTGTTCCCTGTGAGGGTGGGGAGGCCCTGGCACAGGTTGCCCAGAGAAGCCGTGGCTGCCCCTGGATCCCTGGAAGTGTCCAAGGCCAGGCTTGGAGCAACCTGGGCTAGTGGAAGGTGTCAGAGTCGGACTGAGATGAGCTTTAATGTCCCTTCCAACCCAAACCATTCCATCATCCCGATTCTTTGCCAGGCACTGATGTTCTCAGGCAGAAGGGGGAGCCCACACATTATTTTTTTCAGTGTGATCCTCTCAAAGCAGTGACAAACCCATGAGAGCAGGAGGGATTTTGGAACACGGAGAGCTCCTGCTTGGCTGCAGTTACAGCCACACACAGCCGGGGGAAGGCAGGGCCCGACTGCTCTTATCTCTTCCTTTGCCACAATGAGAAATCGAGGAAGATTTGAATTCTAAACAACTTTATCTCGTGTCATCACATCAGCTCGAATGCCAGGAAACAGAATTTAATTAAGAACTTGTTAAACAAACAAAAATACAGAGGGAAAACAGAGCCTTTAGAAACGGAGTAAGTCATTGCCGCGTGACATTTATTTTTTGCTAATTTACTTACACACCCACTGGGAAACCAAACAAGTCATCTGTACAGTGCTGCTGTGGTTATTTGTACAGAAACAGTGTGTCAGATGCTTCCCAAGGATGCACGGGAATGTTAAACCGTTAAACAAGCTCTGGGCTTTTGTTGGGAACTTCCCTCTGGATGAGCAGCTGAATAAAAGCACTGGGGAGGCTTTTTCATCCCTGCCCAAACCCCATTCAAATCTTTTCTCAGCACAGAAGCTCCCAGGCATGTCTTTAGTCACAGATCCTTCTCCAGCCCATAACCAACATTTTGATCCATGCCTGTGCATCCAGGGAAACCTGTGAGTTCCTCTGAGCTCTGAGAACCCCCACAGTTCATCCCCCTGGGATGGGCTTCTTGTTACTTTTCTCCAATTAAAGCTTTGACTGCTCTCTCTGAGGAGTTTGAAAGCAAGGAGGTTCTTTTGACTTGCGGTTTTAACACCATCTCTGCTGTTTTTTACAGAATTCCAGAGTCATTTTGGCTGGAAAAGACCTCCAAGACCATCAACCTGTGACCGATCCCCACCTTGTCACCAGCCCAGAGCTCTGAGTGCCACGTCCTTCCTTGGACACCTCCAGGATTGGGGACTCCAAACCTCCCTGGGCTGCTCCAATGCCTCACCATCCTTTCCATGAAGAAATTCTTCCTGAAAATAAATTCTTCCTGACAAGAAACTCTTCCTGAAAGAAGGAATTAGTGGCACTACCCACGTGCTGGATCTATGCCAGAAATTTGGTTCCCAAAAAGAAATTTGAGACTGGGAAAATAACGTGCAGGTTTGGAGGGTTAAAGGAATCTGGGGCTGTAGTGGGACCTGGAGCTGAAAATCTCAGCTAAAGGCTGGTAGGAGATGCCTTAAAACTAGAAGTGAGAATTTGGAGAATACGGAATATAATCAGCCCAAGAACAGAAATTCAATTCTTATGCTGAGGTATAAATTAAATTTTACTTGAAACTGCAGTGCAAGCTTGGCCAAGAAAAACACTCCATTGAGCAGGGGCAGGTTTCAGCCTACATGGGGGAGAAATCCTTCCCAGTGCTGGTGTTTCTGCACCTGATGTAAACTCAAAAAAATAAATTGGAAATCATCTCAGGAAGTGGTGTTTCTGTTGAAAGGATGAAAATCTGTCTGTTGCACTGATGGAGATGATGTTCACAAAGCAGGAATTCAGAGAGATGGAAAGTTAAAAAATACAAATGAAGAGCAGCCCTATATGGAAGTGTAGAAATAGCAAAGGAAAGGCAAAATTTTGAAAAGGAAAATGCCCCGAATAAAAATTTAGGACAGAAAACTGTAGTAGAGAGGAGCTCCACTAAACAGCAAGACTTTGGCTCTGAAAAAAAAAGTATTCCTGTGGTGGTTTGATGGAAAGGAAAACAAAAAACCAGGCAGAAGAGAAAAGGTTTGCTTGTAAAGCCAAATATATTTTAAGGAATCTGTAGACCGAGGTGGCATAAATTTATTTGCTTATGATGTTCAAAAAACGCATGTTAATTCTGGATTCGAAACAAATTCTGGGCATTCACATAAAATTAAAAAGTTTACTCTGAGGGGACTGCATGGTTTAAAGCCTTTGCAGCCTCAGAATAATGCAGAGATGGTGTTAGAATGGAGATCAAAAGGGCAGGACCCTTAGGGAAGTTGCTCCTCATCCAGCAAGGAGCTTTCTATATCCCAAGCATGGATCTCCTGGAGGAGGCTGGAGTCCATCCAGCCCAGAATCCTGTCTCCAAGAGTGGGGATAGGGAACGGCACAGGAACAAGGTGCATGGATCTGATCCTGCTCTCCAGCCTGGAGATGTGATTCCCCTGTACAGACTCCAGTGGGCTGGTTAAGAGAGAGACACCTTCTACACGGCGGGGAAAAAGGAGGAGGATTTTCGGTGCTCAAGCAAAACTGGAAACACCCAGGCTGGGGAGGCCTTGGAGGAGCAGGCAGCATCCATGGCTGAGCATTTCCCTGGACATGGAGACATTCCTGTTTTCAACTGTTCAGGCTGTATGGAAAGTTTTCACTGCCTGTGTCCTTGCGGGTTACAGCAGCAGAGCTCTGCAGGGATAACTTCAGGAAATTCAGATTTGTGTTGGCAGAACTGCAGTTTAGCCCAGCAAAGCTGTACAGACCGTGAGTGATTTTTGAAGATCTCTCTCGAAATAAGATCATTTATCCAGGTGCTGCTCTGCACTGGAGCTTCCAGCTGTCCTTCCCAACCATGACTCTCCAGCAGGAGCTGCATTTCCCTGGGGTGTCCCAGGACCGAATTTCGTGGCTGACCTTGGATTGCACCCTCATGACATATGAAACATGTGTTTGGGGCCAGTTGGGCTTGGACTGCTGTGCTGGAAACACCATCCCTGGAATGCTCAAAAGGCGTGGATGTGGGACTTGGGGATGTGGTTTAGTGGTGACCAGGGCAGTGCTGGGGGAACAGTTGGACTCGGTGATCTTAGAGGGCTTTTCCAACCTTACTGATTCTGTGACTCCATCGTCAGTGTCAGGAACCTTTCGAGGAGCAAGGTCTCGGATGCTCTGGGGGAATTCCATGTGCGGCCCCACAGACACCAGCAGCAGTGGCCCTTCCATTCTCCCTGCTCCCGTGCTCCCTCTCCAGTGCTGAGGAGTTGCTAAGCAACCTCCATCCATCCATGCAGCAACCAGCAGCACCAGGACACCACGGCCTGGGTACCATTTTGTCCTGCAGCAATGATTCCACCTGGGAAAACCCCATCCTCCCCATCCCAGCCGAGAGCAACCTCAGCTTTGCAGAAACAAACGGGTGGGAGACGGCCAGACCTGGCCTGTCCAGGAAGAATCTCGGCTTTGGCTCACAGGGAGGCATTTAGGGGTGGTGTGGATTTCCATCAGCAGGAGCAAAATGGGACATTTGTAGGTCCAGCCCTGGCCCCCAGGTGTGTGATCACAGAGCCATGGAGTGGTTTAGGTTGGAAGGAGCCTTTAAAGCTCACCTAGCCTAGCCCCCTGCAGTGGACAGGGACATCTTCAAGTAGATCAGGTTGCTCAAAGTCCCATCCAACCTGGCCTCGATGTTTGCAGGGATGGGAATCTACTGCCCCTCTGGGAAACCTCTATCAGTGCCTCTCCACCCTCATGATAAAAAAATTCTTCCTTCTATTTGGTCTAAATCAACCCTTTTTTACTTGAAAACCATCGCCCCCTGTCCTGTAGCAACAAACCCTAATAAAAAGTTTGTCCCCATTTCCCTTATAAGCCATGGGAAGTGATGGGAAAGGTCAGGCAGGGACAGGGTGGGAGCTGGACAGGGGAGCACCTTGCTTGGATCCCCAAAAACCCTCCAGGGGCAGAGAGACCTCAGGAGTGACCGAGGTGTCGGATATGTCCATCCCACATCCGTGCAGCTTTAGCATCCTAAACATGTGGCTCACCTGGCAACCCTTCATTACTGAGCCTTGTTTTTCCATGGAAAGCAGAAAGCTTCGGCTACAGGGATGCAGTCAC
>VZTF01001870.1:65685-86095 GCA_013397755.1 Cnemophilus loriae | reverse complement strand
GGAGGAAAAAAAAAAAAAGGGTATTAAAAAAAAAAAAACGAAAGTACCAATTTTGGCCGAGGCTTCGCTTTCTCGCCCCCCCCCCACCCCCAGCACTGCTGGTTTCATGGCTACGCTACTGTAATTATGAATTCTTCTTCTTGCGACTCGCGTGTGTGCAGGGGCTGGGGGTGGCAGTGGCTGTGGCTGCGGCTGACATCACTGCAGTGGCGTGGGGCTGACAGCTCCCAGCGCTGCGCAGCCTGCAGTGGCTCCTCAGCTTTTTTCGCAGCCTCTCTGCTGACAGTTGTCAGGGAAAAGGAAGGGGGAGGGGGGCGAATAATAACAATAATAATAACAATAATAATAATAATAATAATAAACCCCAAACCAACCAACGAACCCACCCCATCTCACTGCTTTCAAGGTGAATTTCAAGGAGAAGAGCGCGCTTTTTGTTTGTGGCGAGGTGCTGGCGGTGAGGAGCGCACGCCGTGGTTATCTCCACATCTATATCCAGGGATTTCTACACATTCCCAGCATTGCCAGCCCCGGCCGAGCACCCTGTCAGACCCTGTAACCTTGTCAGGGTGCTGCACAGCCTAACCCGGGCTAAACCCCCGGCTCAAGCAGGCTCTGGAGGCAGGAAATCCTTTATTACTCTCCGGGTGATTCGGTGTCAAGGGCATGTGCCCGCTGCTGGGATCTCTCTGCACAAGCCGCAGCTCCTGAGATCATTCCAGCGCCGCACCGCGCCGCAGCGCACGTCTCTTCCTTCTACCCCTTCCCACTGCACGAACACAAACACATCCCTTCTTTTCTCTTTTTCTTTTTTTTTTCCCTCCCCAGTCGAGGCCTAGAAGTTGCTGAGAAAAACCCGCACGGAAGCGCGAGTGGGTGGTTGGTACCCTGAGTGTGAGTCTGAGTGTTCAGAGAGGGGCAGGAGCGCCCAGCTCTGAGTAAGCACAAGGACCCTGGGCACATTGGGGGTCCAAAACACGTGGCTGGGAGCCTCTGGGAGCCTCTGGGAGCCTCTGCCCTTTCCTCTTGGTGCTGTCTCACAGTCGTACTGTTGTGTTCCCGTTGCCTTAATGACATTTCACTCAACGCATCAGATCGGAGGAGTTTTCAAGGAAATGCTAGAAATTAGCTGTCAAAACTGGTTCGGGAGAGCCACCAGCTCAGCCACAGAAATCTTTCTGCCTGCCCTTTATACCATCACCCCCCTCAAAGCATGACACAATATTATTAGCTTGAAAAAAAAAAAACCCAAACCCTATTTACCCTGAGAGAGCAACTCCACGTACACCTCCCTTGAGCCGTTTGCAATTCAAATAAGGCCTCGAACAGCGCAGATTTTAAGGTCTAGCTGACAGAAGCCAACAGCCAGAGCATCCCTCTGAGACCGCCGCGCTTCCAACCGCAGCTGGAGCCACGGGGCCACGCGAGCATCCGTCCCTGCCCCGCAGGCAGCTGCCCAGCGGGGACTGAGATGGGGTCACGGCGCCGCCTAATTCGTCCTCTCCTTGGTTCCCTGCCTCGGAGATTTATGGAGAGCTGAGGTGGTTTATTTAAAAATAAAGAGATGAGTTTCGTGGCGGGTTGGAGGTGAACGGTTGTAATTTCAATACTCCCCTGAAATTACTTCTCTATGTTTTTTTATGAACATTTATTTTTTATCTCTCCAAGACCTTCCTTTTGAGGAGCCTCCTTTTGGGAGTCTCCGTAAGCCCTGGTCCCGATGGCAATTTGAAGGAAGGAAATGCAATTCCCTCTCTAAGAGGGGAAACTGAGGATCAGGGGCCTTGGGAAGATTTTGCCACCCATCCCTCACGGCTTCAAATGGAACGGACCCATGGATGGAAATCACGGGAGCAGCAGGGGGATACAGACCCAGAACAGGGCTCGCAGCCCTCAGGGCTGGGCAAAACGGCTTTGTCAAACGGACACGGGGATTTTCCGCCTGAATTTCAGCTCACACGGAGCTGCATGTCACGTTAGAAACCTGGGCCGGATTAAAGCTCAAAGGGCTCTTGCAGGGCCTTTCCCAGCTCACCCTCTCGCCCGGCGCCCGTCATGTTGGCCGGGGATATTTAAAAATACATTACGCTCCCTTAAAAACATAAATCCTCGGACTTAACCGGTGATCCATCCCCTCCCTGTGCACTATTAGCACATTAAGAAATTAAACGATAAAACTCCCAAAGATCCGATTGACCGGGATCGCGCCGCTCCATATGGCACGGCATATGTGTCCGGCCCTCGCTCGGCCAGGCCGGGCTGGGAAAGGGGTTTCAAGGCAAATTCGGATGGATTTAGAGCCACTTTTTTTTTTTTTTTTTTTTTTTCTTCTCTCACGACATTTCACTTCTCTGCTCCACCCCCAGCGCCAGAGGGAAAACTGTGGAGGTGATGTATGTCCCTAAATAAGGATGCAGAGCCTGGCTTTGCTGGAGGAGGTCAGGTGAGGCTATTTAACGCTTTGCAGCCTCCTCCAAGGCGATGGGCTTTGAAAATGATGCCAAACCCCCAAAGCCACCTCCCCACAAGCAGCTTCACTCCTGCTGGAGCCGATGGCAGAGGTGATGCCGGGGGAATGGGTCCCTGCAGGTAGAAGGAAAAAGTCCCTTTCCTTCCCTACCCACTCCAGGATAAATCCCCTTGCAGCAAACAAAGGGCTCTGGGCCTCGCTGGGAGCTTTCCCCAAGCGACAACGCAGGGTTTCTAAAAGCCTTTAGCGGCTTTTTCACTGCTTTGGTGGAATTTAAACCTTTCCTTTAATTTCTTTCTGGGGCTCACTTGAATTTTTAAGTGCTGCGAGGTGCGAGGGGGGTGAAGATGGCAGCTGGATTCCTCCCTGTGCCTGGCACTGCGGGATGGACGGGTGGACAGAGCCTGTACCACAAAACTTAGCTCTAAACATGACCTAAACCAGCTTAGCAGGGATAGACATGAAGGAAGGGATTAACCCCCCTCGCTCCCCAGCCAGGAGCAACAAATCCCATTAACACCCCATCCCTGGGAGGGGAAACTCCGCATCCACTGGTCCCCGAAATAGGGACCTGCCGCATTGAGGGAGTTATTTATTTCAAATAAAGATCCCAGCCCGTGGCAATGTCTCCTGCAGAAGCTCCGTGGTGAGAATTAGGGATTTTTGTGGGAAGCTTTGGCGTCACTGTGGACCAGCCCGGCTGTGTTATCCCGGTGCAACGCCTGCGTTGGCTGCTCACCTCCTAAATAGTTAATTCCTGGAGACTGTGAGAAGGTTAAATACGTATCAGGATCAGATGCAGTCACCTATAGCTCCCCTTTCTGCACTCTTTCTCCGGGTTACTCAGAGAACCAGGAGCAAAATTTGGCGAGAGGGGGATGAAAAATCTGCCTCTGCCTGAAAAACCCGGCTCTCCCTCAAGTAATTTGCTTTAAAGCAAGGGAATTACTCACCGAGGTGATAGGTAGGAACCGTGCAAAATATAGTGGGGGGAAAAAGAAGCTGTTAGAGACAACAGCAGGAGAAAAACTCTGTTATCTATGGTAACAGTCTGGAGACTGATTTATCCAGCGTATAAATAGAGCGGGAGAGGCTTTCGCGCTGTAGACGCTCCGATGGGGAAGTGAGAGTTGATTTTACCCTCCCTTTCGGGTTCAGCTTGAGAGGAACATTTCCCATTGATGCAGCAGCTCCACGGAGTGAGGCATGGCACCGAATTCCAGAGGAAACGGGCCCAAACTTTCTCCCCTCGCCGCCGTGCCGGGCGCAGCCGTGGGATGCGATTCCAGCATCCCCCCCTTTCCCCACGTAGCCATTCCATCTTAATCAACATCCCAGCTCCCCCCGGAGCTGCCCTCTCCGAGCCCCCAAATATTATTGCTTTGTTTACTACTGGGTTTTATGGAGGATGAAAGCCGATGGACCAGATCCCTCTTCCAAGTACTTATTCCCTTCCACACTTTAAATAATATTGTTTCACCTACTGGATGTAGAGATAAAAAAACCCAGCGAACAAAACACCCCAAATCTCTTGTACTCCGTGATTTATTTCTGAATTTTCCTCGAGGGGGAAAAAAAATCATCTAAAGGTCTCCAAGCTTCGGGTTTAAAACAACGCATCGTATTGAAGCGAATTCTACTGGAGTAAGCACAGGGAAAAGAGAGAAGATGCAGTGTCGGGCTGGAGCCTCGTTCAGCATTTTGAGTAGTGTAACACATATTTTAGAGGGTAAAATGTGGGGCTGGAAGGGAGATTTCAGGGCTTGTCTCAGTTATACCTGGAATGTTCATCTCAGGGAGCCACAAACCCCATCGTGCCATTTGTTCACCTCGTGTTTGGTGCCTCCATCATTTCAGGACAATTTGCAAAAACCGATTAAACCCCCAAAACACCCCTCGCCTTGCTGGGCTTTGCTTTTTATTTTCCAAGCCGCTCTGCCACAGCAGCAGCGGCCTTGAAATCCCACTGCTCCCGTTTTTCCGGAGACACCTCCCGGCGTGTGCATTTCCCTATTGTTCCACAGGTCAGCAGAGAGCCCCGGATCAGGTAAAAGCCCTTTCCCAGTCCCTTTTGTGCCGTATCCCACGATATCCATGTCTGCCTAGTGTGTGTTTCCCCAACGCAGATTCCACTGGCGTGGAGGAGCAGATGGCTCAGGTAGCGGATTTAAAGCTGTCCCAGCCCACCCCCAGGCCTGACCTATATCCAGGATGAACGGATGAATGCCAGGAATACCTTTGCTTTCCCCTATGTCCACCATGCATCTCTGGATTTTTTTTTTTTCCCTCCCCATCAGCTGTCAAAAAAATAAAAAAGAAGGGAAAGGGTGGGGAAAAAAAAAAAAAAGCAAAAAAAAAAAGCAATACCTTCCTGACTGATATTTACACAAGTAAATATTTTTTATGTATATACAGCCAGTATGAAATGATTTTTAATGAATTATCTGTGAGTGAAAACAGTTCTGTAAATCAGCAGGGCTGCAGGCAATTTTTACCATATGTCGGCTCGCATTTGTATCACGGAATTTGTTGTGGCGAGGACGAAATATCTGCTTTTCTTTCCTTGCTGATGTGCTAGAATTAGGATCTACATAACTCAGTGCGTTTAAGCAGGAATATTGTCTGGTTTTATTGGACTATTATTAATGCAAAGGCGGCCGTTCCCTATTCGGCTCTGCACACCCAGCCAGCGAGAGCTGCACGGGAGCAGGGAGAAGCCTGAATTACATCAAAAATCCCTCTTTTTCCCCCATAAAGCTTCCTTCAAACCTTCCTCCAGCAGGTTTCTAAGAGTAAATCAGCAACTCGCACGGCAAAAAGGAATATCTGTAAAATATGAGCTGTGCTCTGCTCTGCACATCCATCCTCCCTTCCCCCTCCGTAAAATAACATCTGAATTCCTAATGGCAATAAGGATGAATTACTTAATATATGGAGGGGGGCTCAGGCTAAAAACACATCCCAGGATAATGCTGGGCTTTCAGAGCACTGCATTTACCCCTAAAGCAAGGGGGTGAAACAGAAAGCAGACCCCCAAAATGAGGAATTGCCACAGTAACACCCCGCAAAAAGCAGGTGAAAACTTCTGCCTGATCCAAGGTAGGAATAAATTTAATAAATTGCTCCTAAATTCAGGTACAAAACCAAGATGAAAATTAAGGGATGGGGGATAACACAAAACCAGACCAAAATTACTATGGATATCACATATTCCTGCATTCTGGGGATTTTATTTCGGAGCTGTTAACACCAAGGAAACATTTGAATTATATTTTATAAAACAGTGTCGCAGGGAAGATCTCCAGCCTGATTCTCCATCGTTTATCCAGGGCTGAACGGGAGGGTGGGGGGATGTCAGCCAGGTTGCACTGATGCCGGGAGGGAGGGAAGGCCTCTGGGAAGAGTGGTCCTGGATCTGCACCCCGAACAAAGAGAGGTCACCCCTGTTTGTATCCGGGTCCTGCACATCCAGTGATTTGCTGCTGGCTGGGAACAGGATGCTTTTCCTTTTGCCCATGGGAATATTCCTGGATGCTGCCTCGAGCAGGGGGGAAGGGAGAGAAGTTGAATTTTTTTTTTTTTTTTTCAGAGAGAATAAAAATCATAAATAACAAAACACTTTAAAAATCCCAATTCTTGCCTTTCTGCCCCCGTTTTCACCCCCTCCCCTCTCCCTCTCTGCCAGGCCAGGACGCAGCCGCGAGCCAGAGGACGGCGGCGATTCTGTGATGACGTAATGCTGAGATGGAAAATGTCATAACCATTTGTCACCAAACGCCCCGTGCACCCAGATGAAGCAAACAGTGTGAGACTGACAGGGCTGATGAAAAACAGCACTTAAGCTAATTTTTTTCTCCTGCAAAACTCCGGTTGTGCACTATGCAAATCTGATTGCGAAAGTGGGACATTATCAACACTTTAACGCTAGTTAACTTTGGGAGATGATACTCAGAGCAATCAACATAAACTTAGCATACAGTAACTTAAATAACAAAAATGTTTCGCCGCTGCTGCTCCGGCGCTGGCATTTGGATCCACCAGGCATGTGATGGATTGTGCCGTGCCTGGGAACAAATTAAAAATACAGCGCCTCAGATCACTGGTGGCAGCAGCGGAGAGGAACGGGGTTTAAACCAGAATAACAATAATGGCAATTAGACACCAACCTGGCCTGAGTCATCTCTGCCCTGCGAGCAGTTATTGATTATTAATAGGCTCGTATTTGCTTAGACCCCATCCCTCATCCCTCTGGCTCCCACGCCAGCCAGAACCGACCCGCTCCTGACGAACCCACATTCCAGCAGCTCTTAAATTTAACAAGCTCCTCAAAATACTCTTTTTTTCCCCCCCTCTTAAGGTCCAATTCCTAACGCCTGTGAGAGTCGCAGCTTTCCTCTCCTTTTCCCCCTGGAAAATAAATTTCTCTTTATCCCTCGGCAAAGTGCGTTGCGAACCCTAAAGGTCACCCTCCCAAAGAAAGGAAGGATAACCCACAATTTGTTATTTTTAAAAGCTCACAGCGGTGGGAGAGGTGGCGTGAGATGAACTGATGGAGAGGAGAGGACGCGTCTCCCTCGTTAGCATTCGCCCCGTTCCCCCTCAGCAACGGGGAACGATAATAACACCTTAATATCTCCCAGCGGGGCTCAAAGGAGCTGGAAAAATAGGATTTAGGGTGTGAGCTGGGAAGGAAAACAAAACAAAAAAAAAACCCCACGGCCCGCGCTGCAGCTGGAAAGTTGAAGCTGGATTTTGTGTCGTGGTGGTATTGATTGGGATGTTAACAAACCCGGAGCGCGCGGAGCAGAGGGAGGTTGGATCACTGCCAGCTCCCGCTGCCGGCCCAGGCCTGGAATGATGCCTGCTCTGATACGGCAACAACCACTTCCCCAGCCCAGGTCTGCCCGGGGTTTCTCCTAAAAATGTTAATTAAGGCTCGCACGCTGAGTAAATTACAGGGAATTAGCTCTATTTTGCATATGCAGAATTAAGGTGTGAGGAGAAGCACCTGGATGAGGGTGGCCCAGGGAGTCCACCGAGAAATGAGCTCCATCTTCATGGTCTGAGCCCTCTGCTGTGGTCTGAGCCTCATCTGGACTTCTCCTGAGTTCATCATACCCAGTTCCTTAACGAAACACAGGAATTCATAGCAATTATTATAGAATCACAGAATCACGGAATATCCTGAGTGGGAAGGGACCCCCAGCGATCATCCAGTCCAACCCCTGGCCCTGCACAGACACCCCAGCAATCCCACCCTGTGCCAAGACAAAGGCAAACGGGTTTGGTCGCCAAAAATGGACTCACTCAGATTGCCCAATCTCTTACATTTCCAGAAGCTCTCCCATTTCCATGTGCAGAAGATGCCAGCGGGTTCTATCCCCATTCCTGCTCTCAGCATTGGCACTTGTAGTACTTTTCTTCAGATAAATTAGGTGTTTATAGGTGATATTTTGGGTACATTTAGAATCTGCTTTTAATTGTTAAGGCCTTTCCCGTTACAGCCCAGATCCCAGAGGTGCATTTTTCATGTTATCACCCAAACTGCGAATTCCAGCTCTGTGGAGAAAATGTCCTTTCCCAAAAGGGGTAAAGCATTGTCCATTTATGGGGTGTCCCCGGCTGAGCCCTTCAGCCGTGACCTCCATTTGTTGGGATTGGCAGAAAAAACAACGGCAACTTTTCCAAAATTCAGGAGACGCCAACACTTACAGAGAGATAAGTAGAGTACCAGTCTACCATAGCCAAGGGAATAATTATAGCCAAGGAAACATCTTCCTCTTTGGCTGGCTGCAGAGATGCACCAAAGTGCAGGGATTTTCTCCTTCTGGAAGTTAGGGAAGGCATTTTATGGATGAAGAAACCAAGAAGGATTCTACTGGATTGGGTTTGACACCAGCTCCACGGAGCATGGGCAAGGCTTGCTGCTGACAGCCTCCCACCAGGGAGCACAGAAAACCCTGCTTAGACCCTTCTTCATGGCCTAATTTATTAAAAAACAGCAAAATGTGCTTCAGCTCTTTGAAAGAGTGAAAGAACAAGGCTTACACAACACCCAGGTCTCCCTGCTCATGGTGAGGTGGGATTCACCCCTTCAAACTTCAGGAATGTTGTTGACCATCGCCAAAATCTGCCCCAAGGTGTCTCTGAACCAGCAGCAATTTGGGGGCACCAAGGGAAGGCTGAGACTGCACATGCACCCCATGGTGACAGCTCCCCCACTCCAAAGACAAGGCCTCATGGCCAAGGAAAGGGGCTCTGGAACTGGTTTGTTTATTTATTCCCGTAATTTATCAATCCCTGGAAGCGTTCAGGGCCAGACTGGATGGAGCTCTGAGCAACCTGGGATAGTGGAAGGTGTCCCTGCCCATGGCAGGGGGTTGGAACAGGATGAGGTTTAAGGCCCCTTCCCACCCAAACCGTTCCATGATTTGTGGCAAATTGGATCTGGGTCAGCAGTGCCCTGGCAGCCAGGAGGGACATCCCTGTCCTGGGGGCATCAGGCCCAGCATCGCCAGCCGGGAGAGGGAGGGGATTGTCCTGCTCTGCTCTGCACCCGGGCGGCCTCACCTCGAATATTGTGAGCAGCTGTGGGCACTGCAAAACCAGAATGATCTAAAGCTGTCAGAGAGTGTCCAAAAGAGGCTACAGAGATGCTGAAGGACCTTGAGGAGAAGCCTTATGAGCAGGAGCTGAAGTCATTTGGGTTGTTCAGCCTGGAGAAGAGGGGACTGAGGTCAGATCTCACCAGAGGCTGCAGCTCCTTCTGAGGGACAGCTCCGATCTCTGCTCCCTGTGACAGGGACAGGGCCCAGGGAATGGCTGGAGCTGTGTCAGGGGAGGGTTAGGCTGGATATCAGGGAAAGGTTCTTCCCCCAGACTGTGGCTGGGCACTGGAACAGCTCCCCAGGGAATGGTGACATTCCCAAGGCTGTCAGAGCTCCAGGAGCGTTTGGACAACGCTCCCAGGGATGCACAGGGTGGGATTGTTGGGGTGTCTGTGCCGGGCCAGGGGTTGGACTGGATGATCCTGGT
The DNA here is from genome assembly GCA_013397755.1 of Cnemophilus loriae. Taxonomy (NCBI): domain Eukaryota; kingdom Metazoa; phylum Chordata; class Aves; order Passeriformes; family Corvidae; genus Cnemophilus; species Cnemophilus loriae. The sequence continues at coordinate 76,590 of VZTF01001870.1, read as the reverse complement.
GGGTCCCCTCCAACTCAGCACAGTCTGTGATTCTGTGACCCTGGGAATTAATTGGAGACCAGCTCCCCGTGGCAGGAAACCTTCTCCTGTTGCCGTGGCGGCTCGGGAGGGGAGCTGAGGTCAGGCAGCACAGAGAGCTCTCCTCGTTCTCACCCAGAGCAAAGGCACTCCAGCACTGAATTTCTGAAGCTGTAACAAGCCCAGTCCTGGTCCCCAGCTGCCTCTCACGGCCATCAGCAAGTCCTGGAGTGAGAGCATAAATGCACTTGTTCCACCTCCCTAAGTGCAAGGAAACTGTCTCAACAAAGAGGATGAAATATTTCTCATGGCTTTCTGTAAGTGAAGGCAGAGAAAGCGAGGCAGACAGCAGCTACTTGAACCACTCCACGTGGAGAATCGCAGCCTACAAGAGCTTTGTGGGAATGCTGGGACAAGGCTTTTCTGCCGCAGATGAACCTGCTGCTGCTGCTTTGTTATCTCTGCCCAGGATCCCTTTTCCGCTCTCCCAGCTCTTGGTTTCATAATAAAATAGTGGTCAGGTCTGTGAAGGATGAGCGAGAACAGTCCCTGGGGCCTCTTGTCCTGCTCTCCATCGTATTCCTAAAATCAGTGTTGCTTCCACAGTGGATTTTTGCATTGCTGGGAGCAGTGGGATGCAGGGGACCACCACCACTAACCTCAAAAATCAGGAATTGTGCTGTTGGGGCTGCCTTGCACCTCATTTTAAACAGGCAGAGGTTTGGGCACTGTGGGGCTGTTCTCCACCAAGTGATGTCCACCCCGAACGACCTCTTCAAAGCCCCCTCCTGCATGTGGAATGGAGGCCAAGAAAACGTCCCCATCGCTGTCACATCACCTCAAATCACTGCTGGTTTTTTGTCAGTTTGAACGACCAGGATCCGCTTTCATCCTGTGTTTTATACACGGTCAGCAAGAGCCAATCTCTTTCATAACAGGGCAGGAGCACATCCAATTAAACTGGCAAACAATATTACATTTTCCTATTACTTCGTGTAGAACATCCTTCCTGGTAAAGAGAAGCCCAGAGGTTATAGAAATTTTAGGGATTTCTTTTTCAGACTCTCACATGGCTGAGTCTGTGATCTCAATTTGAATTAGCTGGGACCTGCTGTTGGGGCTGTTTGTTGTTAGATGTCACCAGTGATGGTTTTGCCAGAGAGGCTGGAACATAATACACTCAAAAAGACCTGAGGTCAAGGGCAATGAAGTTTAAAATACAATCTCTTCTTGCTTGGAGATATTTTTGCACATGTATATCCTGAACAGAAAATTCAGGAGAATAATGCTTTCAAGTGCAATCTGAAGTCACGGGGAAAAAGGCAATATATTTTGTAATGAATTCGTTTAAACAACTCAGTGATATTGTTGATTTGCTGCTCCCTGGATTGTAATTTATTAGAAATTGCTCCTGATGTTTACAGGATGCATAAAGAGCAGTTCGATGTAAATAAGGTGCTGCTGTATGGTTAAGTGTCCCTTCTGGTGAATTAAATAACTTGGTGAAAAGACTTCTTGCGTGCATTTATTCCACTTCCTACTTCAATGTCATCTTGGCTCAGTTAACCAGAGGAGAAAACCAGGTTGCAGGGGAGCATTTCCCCATTTTTGACAAAACCATAATCTGATATGGCTTGGAGACCCCCAAACTGCCCTGTGTGCTCTGCTGCCCTCCTCACCCCCTTAGCCTGATCACCCCAGGGACAATTTTTAGGGGCAAGAAGCCACCGTGTGAGGCAGAAATGCTCCTTCCCTTCCTTCCACCACTGTGCCAGGGCCAGAGTGCTGAACCCAGCACACAAAAACTGCTGCCAAACCAGGGGGGATGGAGCATGAAGCCTTCACAAGACAGAGCTCAGGACACTACCCAAAACTCTCCTTTTTGGCAGAGGGATTTGCTTCATGTGGGGCTTGCTGCCCATGTTGGAATAAATCTGAAAATCTATCCACAACCATCTCCAATGGATCAGGCAAATCTTGCATAGCCAGGGCTAATCAGGAGGAGTTGTAAGGCATGGATTCCTTAAAGCACCTGAAAATGAATGTCAGGATCTATCCCAGAGCCATGACTTTTTCCAGAGTGCCTGAAGGAGGTTATACAGACATAATTTAGCTGATTCAAACAGTCTAATCTGAGATTTACAGGATTGGCAATGATCTCTTCTCTGCTAATCACTTCTCGTGGTGCAAGAAGGAGCTTGGGAATGCTCAGCCTTGGTGTGCATCAATTCTTCCCGACAGGTTTATTCCTCCACCAGTTGTCTGTTGATCGTGATTTCACGACCGCAGACAGCCCAACAGAGCAGATCTGTTTGTTTAACCAATCTACAGCCAAACTTTGCATACCAGCACTTAATTCTACCATCAAGCAGCCCTCCTCTCAACGCAGAAACATCTCGCAAGTCCTCCACCCGGTTTTATTCCACAGCATCCCACGTTTTCTCCCAGCAATGGTGCCAGCTGGGCTGGTTTGCTGTACAGGGGGATCACCCTCCTCTTGGCACCAAGGCTCAGCACAAGCAGTAAATCCCTCACAGTCTTCAAAACATGGATTTTTTTTGACTCATTCTCCAGTGTCACCCCAATTTTCCAGAAAGTCCTTTAGGAAACACGAAGTGACTCCTCCTTCAGGGCAGCACGTGGTTAACTTTATCCTTGTGCTTTGCTTTCCCTGAAGGATTTGAGCACATATGGAAGATGAATTTGCTGGGGCTGCTCTTAGAGACACAGAATGATGGAATGGTTTGGGCTGGAAGGGGTGTCAAAGTTATCTTGTTCCACCTTGTGCCATGGGCAGGGACAACTTCCACTATCCCAGGTTGCTCTGAGCCCTGTCTAACCTGGACTTGGACACTTCCAGGGATGGGGCAGCCATGGCTTCTTCTTCCCACAGCCATGCTCTGTGTCTTGTGGTACTTCTGCCAGTGGGAAGAAGATTGAGCTGCTGGGAAAAAAAAAATACAGTATTTGCTAAAATGGGATTAATGATGTAAACTTAAACTAAAAGAGGGGACATTCAGACTAGAGTGAAGGAAGACATTTCTTCCTTGAGGGTGGGGAGGCTGTGGCACAGTTTTCCAGAGAAGCTGTGGCTGCCCCTGGATCCCTGGAAGTGTCCAAGGCCAGGTTGAACAGGGATTGGAGCAACTCGGGATAGTGGGAGGGGTCCCTGCCCATGGCAGGAGATGGAACAAGATGAGCTTTAAGGTCCCTTCACACCCAAACCATTTTGTGGTTCTGTGATTCTGTGAAATCAAAATATCTTCTCTTCCTTCCTCTTCCATGCTCTGTGACCATATGCCGAGTTTGCCTGTCAGAATTCAATCACCAGTGCCGGTTCCCGAAGCAGAAGAGGCTTTTAACTTATTCTTCTTCCTGTATCTAGGCAAAGAGCTGCTTGTGACACGAGCTGAGTTAGAATTAACTCAATCATATTTTCATTTTTTTTCTGAGCAGAAGCACGACGTTCCTTAGGTTTGATCTTGCAGAGTGCTGGCTGCTCTGGCCCTGATCCGCGATCCACGATCGGGATCCGTGCATGGTCACTTCTAGCACGTCTGGGAGGCATTTGCAATGTGCATTTAAATTCTGTGAAATGCGTGCTGTGCTGTTGACACGAAGGAGTTTGTTCTACTGCCAGTGCTGGGTCAAAATATAGAATCAGAATGGTTTGGGTTGGAAGGGACCTTGAATATCATCTCATTCCGACCCTCTGCCATGGGCAGGGACACCTTCTACGATCCCAGGTTGCTCTCGATGGGGAGATGCATTTTGACCTCTTCTCTCCAGGTCCTCATCTTCTGTCCTGCTAATGGAGCCACGTTTAATGGCAAGAGGCATCACTTTTTTACAGTTCAAATGCTCTTAGATTTGGCTTTCCTGGATTCTGGTGGGAAAGGAGAATAAAGCAGAGAGGAAATTAGAGAGGGAAGAAGCTCATTAGTGGATGGAGCGCTCCTGCTCTCTCCTTTCTTCTGAAGCCTGATGAATGCCACAAACAGGAGCGGAAATTCAGGAATCAGCTCTGGGAGGGCTCTGATTACCTCGGAGTTCTGCTGGGATCCTGCCATCCCACAGCTGAGCTGTGGCCCCGTGGAGCTCAGACCTGCAAATGAAGCCCCCCCTGCCACGCTGGGCTGGATCAGCTGAGCTCAAAGTGCCAGCAGGCAGCAGAGCCAGTTTAATATTTATAACCTGATTTGACCACTTAATATATTCAGCCTATTTTTAAGCTGCCTGGCTCTGTATGGAGGGACAGCTCACATCACACGGAAGGTTCCTGGCTCCTGGAGGCACCTGGAGGAGCTTTGCAGGTGATGGTCACACTTCAAGGAGAAGGTTTTCCATCCTTGCTTTGGTTTTCCAGCAGTGGGAGAGGGCTGGTGTTGGGTTATGGATTGGGAGGCCTGGGGATAGCACGGCCTCTGCCAGGGTGGGATTGGCTGTAATTGCATCAGGAATGTTCACCCAAATTTGCTCTGGTTTATGCTGTCTTGGGAAATGCTCCTGCTGGTGCTTTAGGAAGAAATTCTGGAAGCAGTTCCCAACCACTGGCCAGTTTATTTACACGAAGAAGGATTCAGGTAATGAGAAAACACCACTGTGAGGCCAAATAAGCATCAAATCAAACTTTTAAAGCACAGAAACACGTTAAAATTCAGGTCCTAGTGGCAGACCAGAAGGTAAATCTATAGCACGAGGAGCTGAAACCTGTCTTGTTTGGATTATGTGATTAGAAGTTTGACTATTTTCAGTATCACTAATCTGAAAAAATAAATGTCAGCAGAAAATTAGGCAATGTGGGAGGAAAATTTGGTGATTATTTTGGTGTTTATTTCTGGAAACCAGTTGTTGGCTGAAACAGGGAAATTCAAGCAGTTGATGTTTCATTTCTGCTGCACACAGAGCTGGGAGGAATCAGTGGCTTTCGGGGAGGCAGTCTGAAAGGGCCATGACACTTGAATGCTATTGTCTCCAAATAGAGATTTATTTTTTTTTAAATGAAATTTTGGGGGCCTGAGAATTATTCATCATCAAGTGTGTGAAAGAGAAGTGGCTGGTGATGAAGAGCTAAACTTCATGTCTCCAAGCCAGCCTCACCTAGATGAGATTTGTGCCCACACCGGTGCCTGTGAGTTATTTGAAATGTAAATAAAATACCCCCAACTGCTCAGACAGTGAATGTGAGGCTGAGCCCAGTGTGTGATGTGCCCAAATCTGGGGTTAAACCAGATGTGGGCCCAAGTCTTCTGGCTTTCTGTCTCATCACTCAGCCCATAGCAGGCAGGAAAAGGTGAGGTTTGGAGGTGGCTTTTCAAATGAGAACTCATCCCATTTTCACCTCCATGCACAGCCACTGACGTGACTGAGCTGAAGGCAGGCCCCCTCCAATTTTGGGGGAAAGCCGATGCCATTAAATTGGGCTAATGAAATGAATTAGGTCTAACCCTAAAAGTGCCAATAGGCCAGGATGGGTTTTGAGACCAGAGATCCTGATTGCTGTTTATCCTCAATTCTTTCCCATCTCAATGTCACTAAACCAGTCTTAAAATGACTGTGCAGAATCCAATCCTTCCTCGATTTCCCCGGTGGTGCAGAGGTCTCTCAGAACAAAACCTGTGAGGGACTGTGCTGAGCAAGGGCTAAAGAAGAGACAGGGGATTTAGGCTTTATTTCAGGAATAGCATTCCAATGCATCATTCCCAAAAGAACCGGAGCTGCCGAGGGGCCAGCGACTTCCTCAGCAACCCAGGTGAAGCTCTGGGCAGGGCTTGGAGGGTGGTTCAGCCAAACTTTTAGAATAGAAATCTCTGTAATAGGATTAAGGGGTGCCAGCCAGCGGGGGAAAGGCTGGGAGAGATTAGGGGAGGCATCGGGAGGAAGGATTAGCGGGAGATACAACAAAAACGGAGGCCAGGAGGGTGCACTCAGCGCTAAGGACGAGCGGGGCCACGTGCCACACACACTCAGGGTTAGCCACCCTCTCCTGGGCAGCCTGGACTCACCCTCCTCGTCCACAGGAATTTTGCATGTGCCTCGAGATGTCCCATCCTCACTCGGACACCAGCTCGTGCCCAACGCCACAGTTTCTCTGGGCAACCTGTGCCAGGGCCTGACCATCCTCACAGCCAGGAATTCCTTCCCAATATCCCATCTCTCCCTGCCCTCTGGCAGTGGGAAGCCATTCCCCCTTGTCCTGCCTTAAACTTCAGACACATCCCAAATATCAATACGGCAAACCAGAAGAGAACAGAAGCGGACCAGGTTCACATTTCTCAATGACCTTAAAAACCTTCCTAAAGGTCTGCAATGGATTTTTTTTTTTCTGGTATAGACCCACTCCTTTGAGACCTTCTCTTGGTATAAACTTGCGCTGATGCAATCTAACATCCGAAATTAATCTGCAGCTGAGGTAATCCTTGCGATCCCGATCTTAAAAATCTCAGAGTACCATCTCCACCTGGAACAATTGTGTTGCTTTATTCCACCTCTGGCTGCAGCAGAAGGTCTTACTGACCTTTGTTATGGGGCTGAACACTATTTCCCATCTTCCCGATGCTCCTGTTGCGAGCCTTGAAGGTGGTTCTGACACTTCACTCTTCTCTCATGAAAAAAAACGGGCTACAAGATCTTCCTGAGCAGCCTCTTCATGTTAAAAAAATGCATTTCTTCACTAAATTCCCTTGAAACAAGGCAGGTAAAGTACTTTCAGCTGTCTACTCAAGTGTGTATCATATCATCTGCACCAACATTAGCGTATCACTTACACGAGCGGATCCTGGATCCATCCCACCCCTGGAATGTGCCGCGACAACCTCCTCCTCCAAGGGACAGAGGAGCCAAGGAGAAGAGGTGCCATGCGGGACCTGTTCCCATCAAAAAGGATGGGCTGGTGAGGAATGTGAAGCTCAGGGGCAGCCTGGGCTGCTGGGACCATGGAATGGTGGAGCTGGGAGACCCTCGGGGCAGCGAGGAGGGTGCAGAGCAAGCGCATGACCCTGGGCTGCAGGAGAGCAGACTTTGGTCTCTTCAGGGGTCTGTTTGGTTCAGTCCCAGGAGGGAAGAGGGGCCCAAGAAAGCTGGTTGATATTCCAGGATTTCCTCATCCAAGCTCTGTTTCCATTGTTTTCTGCCTCAGGCCATTATTTCCAAATTGGATGCAAGAGCCAAACTTCACATCCTTGAGGACCAGTGTTCATCTTACAGCAGGATCTGTCAGAAATAGGGAATTCAAAGTGCTTTGGAGCCCAGAAATCATCAGCAGCGTGACTCTGGAATGGTTTTGGCCTGGCATAAGTTGTGCTGAGCTAAGGGGCTCTGGAGATGTCCCTGCCCATGTCAGGGGGGTTGGATTAGATACCTTAAAGGTCCAAACTATTCTGTGATTTGATGATTCTGTGGAATAGTCTCCAAACCCAGATTAGGGACAGACCCTGGCACTGTTCGTTTTACCAGGACAAATGTCCTGGAATCCCAGCCTGTTATTGGAGGAGCCATCAGCCAGTGCTGTTGGGTATTTATTGCATCATGGGCTTCATCTGCATTGCCTAAAGCTGTGCAGTGAGAAAGTTGCAGTTGGAGTCTTGGAATTTAATTTAGTGGCTGCCTGGTTGTCAGGCAGCTCTTCTGCCCATTGTGTGCCAGACATAATCATATTCCATCAGATGCAAAACCAGCCAGTGTGTCCTTCACTGCTAAGTGCAGCACAGGTCCACTGGCCTTCCTTGGGTTTGGGTTTGTTGTTTCCCTGTTTTTTTGTTTATTTTTTCTATGACACATGTAAATATTTGTTATTGGGACTCTTGTCTGTGGACCTTGGAGTGCTGAGTTATGATGGTAAAAGGGGATGGCAAAAGAAACGGTGGAAATGCCAAGATGGAAAGGCCAAGTGGTGGTTTAGGTGAGAAAAAATAACAGACAAGCTCAGCCTTGTGGTTGTCATGTTGTTAATAATAAATATTGTGCCAAGACTGGGAGAGGGAGAGAGGGGATGGAGAGGATGGAGAGGAGCTGATGTTGGAATTGAGTCTGGAGCAGAAACAAAGCGATTTTGTGTCTGTCCACATGCACGATCTGCACTTTGCCTGTACTCCTGAGATTAGATCACCTTCAGGGGATGTGGCAGCCTGGGTAGAAGGGGGACAGTCACCTCCCCTGGCTGTGCTGGCTCTTCCATAGCCGGGCTCCTTGCCCAGTTCCCGTCAGCTCGGGGCAGTGCTGAATTTGCATCTCTCTGCACCCATTTCTGCTGAAAAACCCAGAGAAACCCCAAGCAGCCACAGAGTGAAGTTATCCGGACTAAGGTCCTTTTCCGAACGCACATGGAGAGCTTGAAGCACAAGGAAAACCCACGTGTTGAGGCTGTTTCTGCTCTTAAATATGGAGCTGTAAGTCCAAACATAAAACTGAAGGATTAAAAGGGACCCCCACAGAACCAGATACATTCAATGCAAATGCCTTTGAGAGAAGGTCATCTAAAATAACAATTAATTCATGGGCATCTCTATCACAGCTTAGATTTATTAATAACCACTGAAATGATGAAGTGGCAACCAACAGCAGCATTTAAGCCATGACTGTTCGTGAGCTGCTGCTGGGGAGCCTGTCCCAGGTGAGGGGAATGAGCTGATTCAGGTTTTGACCAAAAAATTATTATTATGAGGATGCAAACAGCGTTATTCTGCCAGCTCACTGATGTCAGCACTGCAACACCACGTGGAGATGCTCCCAGCTGGAGGGCTGCTGGGAAGTTTGTGGAAGATGCCCAGATCCCTTGGAGAAGCTCAGCTGCGGTCCCTCAGCAGCCGCCTGCGCCTGCCAGTGGTCCTCAGTTGACTTTATCTCCTGGCTTCACCTTCCAAAGCTTCCCTGTCCTCTTTTGCTCCCGGTTGGAGGCCCTTTCCCTCTGGCAGATTGACGGTGTTCCGGGGGGTGTCCCCAGTGGCCGTGCTGCCATCTGTCCCCCTCCCGCCAGCACAATCCAGAGGCAGGGAGGGGCTCCCTGAGCGCTTCCAGGGGTCAGGTTTTCCCTCCTATCTCTGCAAATATCTCGTGGTGGGATGCAGGCACCTCAAAACTCTGCCCAAGAACGGGATAGATGAACACCCTGCCCAGTGAAGACACAGGGAGGCTGCCCCTTTGCTGTAGGGTTTGCTCCAATCTGCCACAAAAATAACTTATTCCAAGGCGAGCCGGTCCCGGGAGGGAGCAGAAGTCCTGGTTGCTCTTCTGGCTTCATCTTTTATCCATCCCTGTGGCTTTTCCCTCCCCTGGCTGCTGCTAATCAGCATTCCTTGCAAAGAGCAGCTGCTAATCTGCAGCAGGAGTTGGTGCGTGCAGGGTGTGGGGAGGTGGTCGGGTGGGGAAGGGACACCCTTCCAGCAGCTCCTTCTCCAGCAGCACCAAAACACCCCTTTCCCAAAGCCACCGTGGCTAAAAAGGATCCAACCTCATGCACCCACAAAAGAAAAGCTGATTTGTAGCACTTGCATTTTATTGAGGGGAAAAAAAAAAATGTTTGTCTTTGTGTGTGTGTGTGTGTTTGTGTGCGTGCTCGTGTGTGTATATAAATACATATATATATTTTCCCCTCTGAAACAACTCGCTTTCCTTTGGGAATAAAGGGGATCTTTAAAAATGCAAAAATTCCTTCCAGACAGTTTGTCATGTCTTACTAGAAACAGCCGACCCTATTAGCAATTTAAATGATGTCTCCCATTAGCATAATTTTTAATGAAGCAGAGCACGTGTTTCACATTTGTGTTTCCAACGTGGTGGGGAGGAGGCACTCGGACACTCAGCGAGCATCAGGAGAGATTGGCTCTGAGAAGATCAGAGGGATGGGGCATGTGGGATTCCTGGCCAGGACTTTATTTGGGATGGTTCTCTGCAAGGGGGTTTGCCTTAAAGTATTTTTCGTAAAATCCCAGACTAGTTTGGAAGGGACCTTAAAGCTCATCCAGTGCCACCCCCTGCCATGGGCAGGGACACCTTCCACTATCCCAGGTTCCTCCAAGCCCCATCCAACCTGGCCTTGGACACTTCCAGGGATCCAGGGGCAGCCACAGCTTCTCTGGGCAACCTGTTCCACCACCCACAGAGTGAGGAATTTCTTCCTAGTTTCTAATATTTTCCCAAAATTCCAAGTATCCTTCAATGGAAAACCTTCACTGACAAAAAAGACCATGGGAATAAACCACCAATCCAGCAGAATATTTTTAGGATTCAGGAAAGGTTGCAAAGTGCCACTGTTGGATGTGCACAGTGAAACTGTGGTTTTCATTTATCTTTTTTTTTTTTTCATCCAAAAATCTTGGAAGTAGCAGGACTTTTCTTCCCCATTGTCATTCACAAAGTCTTGGGAAGTTTTTAATTATGATCCAGAATCTTCCTCAGGCTGTTGCCCTGTAAGCCAGCCTATGGCTCCCACCTGGAAGTCCAAAAGGCTTTAGCAAACCTGGAGTGACTGATGGCAATAAATGCTAAATAAAATCACTTTGCCACCCCAGACGTGTTGTTATTATTCCCAATTTTTATTTGCTTTACAGGACCCCCGTGGCAGAGCATGGGAAAGGAATGCCAAAGGGTTATCAGCTTGATCAAATATCAGATAAAACAGGACTGGGGCTGGTTTTTATTGCCGAAAATTTACATGGTTTCCCTAAAATGAAACAATAACTTAAATTTTTTCTGCCTTTTTCCCTGTTTTCCCCTTGTTTTTCCCACTTTTCCCTGCCTTGCATTACACCAGGTCCTCGTGCACAAGCCATTTGCGACGTTAGAAGGGAAATTGTGCGTGGGTGTGAAATCTTGTGTGCACACATGTTCCACATTTTGTTTGCTTAAAAGCCCGTGCAAAGCTTCTATTTCTTTCTTTTTTTTTTTTTT